>OVBI01000702.1:0-57523 GCA_900406495.1 Sisymbrium altissimum
TATATATATATATATATATATATATGATTAAAGAATATGATCTCAAAAAAAAATACAAGCATTCAAGAAAAGCATGAAAGCAAAAATTCCAAAAAATACATATAATCAGAAAATATAAATCAAAAGGAATGCAAACGATCAAAAACGACAGGGAAACAAAATCCGGAAAGAGGTGCATATGATCAGAGAATATGACACTAAAGAGAATACAATAAATCAAAAAAAGTAAAGGCACAAGAACAAAAAAGATGCATATGATCAATGAATATGGTCCTGAAGAAAATGGAAGTAAGCCAGAAAAGCATTAAAGTGATATTATGTAATTAAGTTGGGAATTAATACCTCTGCGTCGTGCTAGGAATTTGATTCATTACCCACGGGACCCGCTTCGTGGAGCGGATGTGGGTTAAAAAAATTCAAATGTAAGCAGGTGCAGAGGGGATGTGGGTCACATATTTTTAATGTGGGGCGGATGCGGGTTAACATAATTTTTTTTGTGTGTTTGCAGATATCCGCATTTATTTTATAAAAAAAAAAGAAAAAAATTAAAATTAGTTATTGCACATATTTTTTAAAAAAATTAGTAAATATATTATATAATGTATATATTAATTAATAAATTTAATATTAATTTATAAAAGTTTCAATTATTTTTTAATAAGAATATTTTATATTACTAAAAACAAAATTATAGTAAAAATATATATAAAGAAATTTATTTAAATTTTAAATATTTAAGGGTCTTGGAGGTCCTGCGGATAACTCGCAAATTTAAACGGGGTGGATGCGGATATAACATTTTTGTGTGGGTTTTGCGGGTTAAAAGTTTTTTTAATCCATGACGGGACATGTCAAGCGGGACGATTTGACCCCCTTCCCAGTATTATCTTAGCTATATCTTATGGATATAAAGTTTCAACATCTATTTATGTTTCTTTTGTGGATCTGCGGTTACTCCTTTGTTTGTTCTAATCTTTTTGACCAACTGGTTTCCTCTCTTCTGATAAGCAATTCCTTCTGATCGGTTATACTCGATAGTTATATGATTGCCACCTAAGAAGAAGGATACTTTTCTTACCTTCCACTTCCAAGCAGTGATCTTCTCCAATTTTGACATTACTTCCATGTGAGTATGACTTATCATCCGTGGAGATAATTCTTGTCGAGTTATACTTTGCCATCTAAACTCAAGGCATTGAACCATCAAAGATGTAACATTTTGTAGGTTACTCTTCTTAACTATTGAACTGCCATCAGAAGAAATGTTGCTTCAATCAATGAAAATGTATATTTAATCTATGAGCTTCTTTTGAGGACATGATTAACTTCTTTGCTATATAACACCATGCATTCAGTTATGGCTTTTTATAATGGTATTTTTCATGATGTGTTCACTAGACAACAATATTCAAAACTCATGGTTAAAATTTTTGGGAGGGTTTGTTGTTCTTATCCATTGACAGTTAGACACATATATCTTCTTAGAAGTTAAAATTTCTTCATATAGCTTTTTACTAACTATAGCCATGTTGATCAAATGGGTTATATTATATGCTTTCTTTTATTTTGGAAGATAAAGTTATATTTTATTAATTATCCACTTGATTTAAAGCATAACATTTCTCTGCTACACTGATTTAATAGCCTAAGTAATAATTCTACATTTTAAAGTAAATAAGTGTCTTAGAGGTCTTACTCCGGTTGGAACCCTAATACAAATCAATTCATGTATCTCTTTAGCAAACCTACATGTAAACAATATATGATTTAATGTTCTAGTTTCTTCTCCACAAAATTGAGAAACTTGATCTGTCTTTAATCTTTTTTTAAAATAAAATGCATATGAAACTAAATTATTATTATAAGTTATCCTACACCTGAAATTATTAATCTAAAGTGGAATATTGATTCTCTAGAGTATATTATATATCTTTTTAGTTTCATGAAATAAAAGTTGTGAAGTCTGGTTGTTTCTGACAGTACATTTTTGTACCAAAATTTGGATTTTATATTTTGGAGAACAAAGTAGGATTGGGCATTTTACCTGGATCCGAAGATCCGATCCAAAAACTGGTTCAGATCAGGTACCTTTTACCCTATTAGATATCTTTTTGATATATCCACGGTTCTTGGTTTGGGTCCTTGATGAACCCCTGGGTACACTATATTATCAGAAGGTATAATCAATTTCAAGATGCACTCTAAGTTGGTTGAATTAGATAATTTTTAACTAAATTGAACTTGTGTAGCACCAATATTGGACTTGATTCCAACACCTATACTATCTTAAAATGCTCCAATGTATAAAGGTGATGGAACCTCGGATTAATGCTTGGTGTAGAACTAACAAAAAGCTTGATCCTTTCGCTTAATCCTTTCGCTTGATCTATCTTAAAACACAAACATCATACTTTGGTCATTGGATGGTAAAACAAGAAAATATGAAAAGATGAGAATCATTCTCAAAGGTTCCAAAAATTAAAAAAGTTTTATTATTTAAATATATTACAAAAGTATTTATAGAAAATATTTATGTGAAAAAATTAGGCAAACACAATTAATAAGGCATTTGACTTAGACTAAACTAAATGAAAGTAAATTAGTATTAAATAACTCTTGGCATTCGTTTAACTCATACACTTCAATTTTCGTCATTCCTTTTGGCTGTAAATAAAGTCATCATTTTGGGTTTTTCTTAGATTTGTAACATGATGAAAATGGCATGGACTTCATATATATCATCATGGTTGGATTTATGAATGCTCTTTTTGTCCAAAACTTTATAAATTGGCTCAAATACCCCATCTTAAAATTGTTGAAGAAGCCACTTTACCGTGATAATGAAATGCTTTTAATTGATATTCCTTGTTGGTACCCATGATCACATCAGTCTGGGTCTTATCCGAGATCCAACGGATACCCAAAATACCTAAAATATTATGAATTAGATAGGAATCTAATCTATGTCTTTATTACTAATAAGTACTGATCTACAATCTTTATTACTAGTACACTAATTCCAATTGTACTACTTGGTCTATTTTATTTTTTATTAATAAAATAAAATTTTGGGTTTTTATTTTAGTTTAGTAAAGATTAATTTAAAATTTAATTTTTACTTTGATTTGTTCCGGTTAAGTATCAGTTATTTAATATAACAAATTCAGATATTTTTTGTATTTTAAGATAAAAAATATCCAAATTGAATCGATCTGGATCTAAGAGATTTTAGATAAAAGAGAACCAAAATATCTGAAAATTTTGAATATTTGATAGGTATAACAAAATTAGAACAAAACCGATCTGGATCCAAACCAAAATTTGATAAGAATATGTATGAATATAAAAAATTTCTGCCCAAAAGGATTGAATATGATAGGATCCGACCAGAATCCGACCAGAGGACTGGAATGCCCAGACCTAGGACAAAAGATGTAAATCTACCAA
This sequence comes from Sisymbrium altissimum, assembly GCA_900406495.1. Lineage (NCBI taxonomy): Eukaryota > Viridiplantae > Streptophyta > Magnoliopsida > Brassicales > Brassicaceae > Sisymbrium > Sisymbrium altissimum. The sequence goes on from OVBI01000702.1 coordinate 3,448, forward strand.
GCCACAAAGAGATAACTTCCCATATGGTATATAGAATACCATGAATGATAAACAATTTAATGGAAAGGAGAGATCACTACTGGATATCCTCTAATCGACTTCTCTCAAACTAGAAAGTTGGAAAATTGCAAACTAATAAGAAGGTGAAAAATAAATGAAAAAACACGAATAGAAAAATGACATGAGATATCCCTTCATAGTCCACATAATCCCAATTTGTCAGATTAACGTCTCTTGTATTGATAATGAGCCATATAATGGAATGGGATGATATTTAAGGTATATTATGTTCGGAAAAATAGGAAAACCCCGTAAGTTTATCTACATTTATGCGGAGTTAAACAACTTTGTGTGGGTTATGTTTATCCTATGCAAGAAAAATATACTTTTGGTTTGTTTCGAGAATAATTGCTCAAAGTTACTCAAGATGATTAGAATTTAATGGATTAGCCGTTTTCATATCTGACTTTGATTGTTATATCTATAACTTTAAAGATTGTTTGGATCATTTTAGCTTATGTTTAGTTTTATGTAATTTAAATGTGTGTGTCGATTCTCTTGCCAAAGGAACGAGAACACGAGACTACTTATTTTTTCATGTAAATCACAATCAATTGGATGAGATATTTTACAAAATTTGCACTGTTCACCAAAATTGACTTAAGAAATAAAATATGTTAAAAAAAAAAAAAAATTGTGAAGATATACATACTAGAGTGAAAATTAACCTTAACTCATTGGGCAAACGCCGACTAGTGACAAAAAAAAAGAAGAAGAAGTTATTTTCTACTTTTGCATCTCAACTCTGACTAAACTTGGAAACACTTTAAGCACTAATCATACAAGTACACGTGGAGGTAACATAGTGTTAAAAGTCAACAAGTCTCTTGTCCTCCAAACTCAACATCTAACTCCGTCACCGGCGGAAATCCGACAGAAGAAGAAGAAGCGCTTCTCCGGTCTCTGCCCATAGTCCGTGTGAAAGATATCACCCGTCTCAACGGTGACCTAAACGAGTGACTCGGAGTCAAACCGTTTTCCGGTTCTCCGAGACTCATCCTCGCCGCCGGTTTCCCCCTGGAACCTTCAGAATCAAAATTCTCCGAACTCCCACCTCCTTCGACGCGGTCTTCGTCGCACAATTCAGTTCTCGAACCCTGGTCGTCGCCGCCGGAAACCGGGTCAGAAACCGAAACCGCGACTTCCTCCGCTGCATGTTTTACTCCTCCGGCGGTAGGTTCAACGAGCGACCGACACAGAGGACAAGAGGAATGAGAATGAAACCACATATCAATACATTCAACGTGAAACGTGTGCTTGCAGTTGGGCAAAACCCGACCCGTTTCGCTCTCTTCGAACTCCGAGAGGCAAACCGAACACTCGACCGCGTTCGAGGCTGCTGCGGCGGAGAACGTGAAAATGGGAAGAGATTTGATGACGGAAGGGTCGAGGCCGCGAGTGGTGGTGACGACGGAGGTGGAGGAAGGGTCGGCGAAGAAGGTGATAGCTGCGGCTGCGCGTCTACTGCGGTTCAAGCGGCGGAGGTGGAAACGGCGAGAGCGGTGGAGATACCAGCGTGAGTAGAGGTGAAGAGAGACCATGAGAATGACGACGAATAATACTACGATTATGGCGGTTAGCATGATTCTGTTGTTTATAGCGTAGCTGGCAGGATCCGAAAAGGATCCGGCTGTGCTGGTAACTGGATTCGGGTCTCTAAAACTCATGGTTACAGATTGAGAGAGAGAAAGAGAGTTGGTTTGGGTGAATGAAGTGAAAGGAAGGAAGATTTTGTGGGGGTTTTTAGTAATGGCCAAGTGAGTGAGAAAAAGAGACTTTGGAATTTGAAGACGACAATGTTGACCGTTTTACTTGTTGACGTTTTCACCTTTTTGTATTTACTTCATTTGATGTCTCTTAAAGGTTTTATGGAGTAAGATTTATTTTGAGCTTTTCAATCGTTCAGAGGGGTTTAAATTTTGAAGAAAACGAAAACTGTTTTCTAGTAATGGTCAGACGCAATATTAATACTGTTGAAACAAAGTTTAATACGTTGTCAGGAATTTATGTAGTCCTCCGAGGCCTTAATTTCATTTTGAATTTTAATACGCAGTTATGAGTTACGACACCAATTTTTTTTTTCAATCAATTTCAAAATTCAATAAAACCATAATTTAAAGATTGACAAAAACAAAACACTAAGATTAGGTTGTCAAGTTTTATTTTCTTTAAATTCCTAAGTCTGTTGATTGTTGATCATCTCCAAAATCACTCATTTTGAAGAAAAACAGTAAAATTGAGGAAAAACTCTTTTCAATAGTACATCATTTGGAGAGAAAAAAAAAAGATTATGAATAGTATTTGCATTAATTTGAAGAAATACTATTCACAAACTCTTTTTTTGTTGTTGAACTTTCTAATTTGTAAAGTGCTCTTTAAAGTTTTACATGCTTTTATCTGATATCTAAGAAAACAATTACCTTCTTATCTAATTGTATGTTGTTGTTTTATTTTCGTCTCAAGTTCTTTATGTAATACTACTAAACTGTAAAACTCTTTATGCTATATTCATTTTATTTTGTCATTTGATAATAGTCGGTGAGATCTGATAAATAATTGATGTCAATTATCTGAGTCAACCAAGAAAAAAATTGATGTCAATAATCACTGAAACTCATATCAAGTTGACTTAGTGGGACACCCCGCGCACAAGACGGACCTGGACTTCTTTCACACAAATAAGGTTAACATCAAAAGAAAAAAAGAAATTTCACAAGTTTAGTTCACTTGACTGTTTTACTTAATTTTTTTTTGTTAAATGTTTTATTAGTTATGTTGGATATTAATAATATGTTTTGACTGGCTGATGGAGTTTCTTAAGAAGATAAAATATGTCATGGTTTAGTTTAGACTTTAGAGTAGATGTATACTATTAAAAACATGTCTTTTATGGTTCCAAACGTCTTATTTCATAATATTGCCACATTTTCCCGATTGGTATTAAAGAAGTAAAGTTTATCCCAATGTCAAAGAACTTAAACTCTTGTAGTTTTGAGATATAATTGAAAGCTTGACTTTAGATAAACCGTATTCTCTCCGATTTTGAATATTTGTCGTTTTAGAGATTTTTTTTTGTTTTAAATTAGTTGACATTTTCAAATTTCAATTTAAAATTTAATGATTTTTAATATTTTATAACCATTTGTATTCTGCATGATATTATTTTATTAGTTGAATTATGTTTAAGTGTATTGGCAATTATGTTTTTCTTTTAGAAAAATAACAAATTAAATATTTCCTTAATTTATATATATTTTTCTAAAATGATAATTAATCAAAAACAGAAGGAGTAATAGTTAGATCGAACCATAATTTAATCTTATTAACTACAGGGCAAATCGAAAATGCTTCATCTGCGGCTCCAAACTAGGAGATATTTTATCCTGATTGCATCTCCTGCGGCATGCGATTCTTCATCCCTCGGTTCCTCTTCTATACTACAAACTATTAATTTTGCTTATATTTTCTTGACATTGGGTTATTTCTTGTTTATGACTAATATTGCGTTCAACCATAAAAGAAAACACTATGGTTGGGGCTTGGGACTTGGGGATGTAATTTTTTTCTTTCTCCTCTCCATTTATATTATAAGCCTTTATGAAAAAAAATATGAATAAGAGCAGATAATATAAACGTAAATTCCTATATTTATTAAAAATGATCTAAAAAGAATAATCAATTATGTGTATGTAGTAGCAGAACTGTCACCTTATATTTTTTTGCTAGTATAGCCTGTATAGTAACAAAATCAACTATCTGCATAGACTTACCGCTCGTGTATTGGTTGTTCAGGAGGACGAGTATCTCGTCGGCCTTCTTGACAACGAGTTTGTACAATTGTTATCCACCTGGTCTCATCCCCAATACATACTTACTTAATTTTGATTCGACGGTCTCTTCATATTTTTGTGTTTGCCTATTTTTTCTCCAATGTATAATGTTTTTTCCCGTGTAACAAAATTAGTATTATATATTTGTAGGTAGACCAACATCTATTAGAAATAAGAGAACCCTTTACCATTTTTCTAGAAACATCACAAAAAATCATTTTCCAAAATTAGTAAAGAAAAACATATACATTAAACTATACGTACATACAATAATGTATTTTTATTAAAACTGGCCTCCAGGCTAAAAAGACACTCTATGTTATTCTAGAACAATATTATCCATAGTTGAAATTCTTGCAACGATATGAGTTTTTGATAAATGATGATACTCCTATATATACAATGGTTTTTTCTTTTTCCACCACCACTGCTTCATACAATTTTCGGGATCTCGCCACGTCATTTTCGGACCATCATCAGATGTCTTCGCCGCAGACGAATAATTCCTCCAATCCACAAGCACTTCTCTCAAATCGTTAACTTTATTATCCAGTCCCACGCAACAATTGGCATGCATTGTGCAAACCTTATCCAAGTCCCGACCGGGCTGACAAAATCCTCCAAAGTACTTCGTGTCGAGAAACTTCATTGTGAGTCCAATTTTCGCAATGTACCAACCGCCTTTGATTTCATTGAACACGTCCTGATCGTGTTGATCCGGAAATCGCAACCTCGACTTATACCAATAGTTGTAGAAATCTATGGTTCGTGGATTGGCTTGAACAAAAGTGAAACCACCATTGACATCGTTGTGGATGTCACTATCGTCTCCATTAAAACGGTCACAAGCAATTTGGAAATCCACATCTTTAGATAGCCGCGGGAATGGGTCTCGAAACCACATTATATCTACGTCCTACACACATTAACCATATGTTAAAAACATTATGTTTAATCATAAAATTTGACATCTTGCTACTAGCCTACTAAGTTATTCGTTTTACTCCAAACCAAACTTTGGCTAATCGAGTGATAGTAACTAAAGAATATTTGGTCAACTAATTTTTGATAAATGACGGATTTCGAGCCCAAGGTACGTAATACTAATCCACTAAAGATTATAGTTATCACCCATAATTGAAATTACAGTCAAAGGACACGAGCCTTATTCCCCAAACTATAGGATGAGTTCGTCGACAACCGGAAACAAAGATGAGTTAGTAATGAATTTTTTATTGTCCACGGCTATAATCTTACTGATTTTCTATCCATAGCCTAGTTAATTAATTGACATATCTACTAATGTTGTCACACTAACGAACAACATGAAAAGGTTGACAAACGAAAAATCAACTACATGTAAACGAGGACGTACAACGAGGGAGAGAGATAGATACCGTGAAGATAAAGTTATATCCGAGCTTTAACAAAGTACCCAAAAACTCTATACGACGCCACATCATCTTGAGATAGTCCGGCGTCATGAACATTTTATCGTCTGAGAAATCAATTTCGGCGGTTTTCATGAAGTAGCAGAGGCGGGGATGGACTTTCAAGCACCGAGAGTAGGCCTCCGGATCGAGACAAGCCACCACAAGGTGTCGGAGCAATGGCTTAGTAGCTTTTCCAACATGAAAACTCTGGAGAAACAAATCAAACGTTGAGTTTGGTTCAGACCAAGCCCGGTTTAAGGTGGTTATTATCACTGTCTTATCCTCCGTTGCTGCTTCCTTCAGGATCGTCCCTAATTTTTTCAAATCTTCTTGATGATGCTGTTAAACAAATATTAAAAAGTTTCAAGAACAAATGGTTCCTGAAATAAATTTTATGTTTAATCAAGGGCTATTTTTGATTTTTTGTAGTAGTTTCATTATGTTTCCATATATTTAAAGTTACTTAAAACTTGCATTTTGTAAAAGGATTAGTAGTATAGCAAAAGAAATCTCTAACAATTTATGAGAAGTAGAAAACCATATGTTACATACACAAAAGGCGAATATTTTGGTTAAAATTCACTCAAATATTTATAAACCTTTTAAACTTTTAGAGCTTCATTTCCGTTTTGATTGTATTTGTTAGATATATATCTTATATAATAAAGAAGGATTCCTTCTAGTTATACTCTGAAATAGTGTCACCTGTCCTATATAAGTTTTTGACTTTTAAAACTGTCTTACCCTTTCTATTCGATGTGTATATGAACGATTAAAATTAAAAGCACAATATCTTATATAATAAAGTACATTTTTTTTAGAGAGTTATGAAGAAGTGACATATCTCTCTTTCAAAACATTTCTTTTCAAATTTCTATTTTTAACAATGTTTATCAATTTTAACTATAAGTAATTGGTATATAAACTTCTATTTTTAATAATCTTAGTTCATTTCAATTAGATAAATTGACATGTATTAATATATTTTAAATATATAAATTACTAATAGTTTAGAAATCGATTTACATATATTTTAAATAAATATTTATATTCGAAACCACATATGTAAGAACTTTAATTCTACTAATATATTTTGTAATACTTCTTTTTTTTCTTTTTTTTTCTTCAGTAGACCATTTGGCATATTTTTTTATATCCTTATATATAAAAGAGAAAGGGTTTTCTCCATCTTGATGACAATTGGCAACACTTTTATACAACACATATTAATATCTATTAATTATCTATTTAATTTATATTTAACTATTTAAAATCATAAAAATATAAAGATAAAAGAAATAAAAATAAAATAAATCTAAACTTAATGATACATATCAGGAATATATAACATATTATATACATACAAAATTTAAATGGATATTTTCATATTTTTAGTAGTTTAATATATATTAATAGAGAAAACTCAATAAAAATATAAAATACAAGATGTAATCAATAAATAATCAAATATATACGAAAAATTAGAATTATAAAACTATGAAACACATAATATAATCAGTAAATAATTGAATATATAATTAATTATCAAAATTAAAATGTAGGATATTAAAAAAATAGTAAAGAAATATAATATAATCAAATGAATATATAAAATTTAAAATGTTGAAAAAAGAAGTTACAAAATATACGTATAAAAAAAAACTAAAGATTGTAAATCAATATATATATTTGAAGAACTTTTATAATGTTAAGATTAGTATAAAAAATATTATTAAAAAAGAGATAAGAGATGTATGATAAGAAAAAAAAATAACCTAAATAAAAATTAGAGTAATATAGAAATATAAATATGAATGATAATTTAATTAAAATGATAGTTTTGTAATATAAATTAAAACAACTATTTTGTAATATAAATTTAAACAAAACTCACGAATTATCGTATGTTCTCATACGAATTATTAGAATTATCATTTTAAAAAAAATTATAATAACAACAATAATAAAAAATCAATATAACGAAATTATCCCGCGCATAACACGGATTCTCACTTAGTTTAAAATAAAACTATAGTTATGTATAAAAAGTTGAAAAATAATACAGATTTCATCTTCTTCTATTTTCAAACTTTTAAGTATAAATTCACATTTAATTTTGTTTAATAACATAAACCAAAACATTTTAATAGTGTACAGATTTTACCATAAAATTTTGTATTAGATTGTCTTAAATCTACATATTAATTTTAATTTTAATACTAATTTATATATTAAAACTGACTGTTACAAAAAGAATTATGTACACTTATACATATATATAAATATATATTTATATTTAATTATCATTTTTATATTTTAGTTTTTTAATTAAAGTATGTTATATCTTTTAAAATTTTTAAAAATACAAAGATGTTAAAAATAAGATAAATGACTGATTTATGAACTTAGTGATTTTATAATATATTATTATTCTCTAACAAACAAAACTAATATTAACAAATAGTTAAAATTTTAGTTAAACAATGAAATTTTAACTTAAAATTGTTTTTAAAAATCATTAGACATCAGTTAAAACTATTAATAATATATAATATAATCTGTGTGCGATGCGAAAACTTATGTAGTATATATATACAAACACAATTTGTTTTTGTATTTAGTTTTAAACTTAATTTCTTTGCGCGCGCTTGATACATTAGTAGTATTAGATATATTTGATCTTATCCTAATTTACGTTATCCTATCACTTCATTTGTTTCCTTTACTAACCAGATTTTATTTGGTTAATAATCTACGACATATAGAATAAGAACCAAACATCAAATTACAAAATTTCACGAAAACTAACAGCTAGCAACAACTGAACAAAAACAAACAAAAAACCGGATTCAAATAGTTTATGAAAAGAGAAAAGTATCTATAGAAAAACATTGAAAACTAATGTAAATAATCAAAGCGATCCTATATTGATCTACACATGCATGATGCATACATATATACATGCATAGATGAATTACGGATAGAATACTAACGCTTTAACAAAAAAAAAGGATAGAATACTAACGCTTTAACAAAAAAAAGGATAGAATACTAACGACGTCGGAGAAGCCGAAAAACTGTGGTAGTGGATTCACAGCAATTTGGATGACAAAGAAACCGACGACTACCAAGAAACTGGCGGCTGTCACCAGATCCCTCCGCCGCACCAGCTGCGGCATTGACGCCAATTCATATGAAGAGTTCATGACTATGAAGTCAAAATATTTTTATACATATGCAAATACTTAAATAAAACAAAAAGTGTATGTTTAAGAAGGTAAAATGTCGCAGAAAGGAAACAAATGTTCAATTTAAAAACAAAAGACTATATAAGGAACTAAATCTGTGCTAGCAAGGTAAAATATCTAAAAACAAAGAAATGTGTCCACACATGCTTGAGAAAATCAGGATAAGATTAATTATTGAAAAATACTGTTTAGTGAGAAAAAAAGGAAAACTCAGTATCGTAAATTTATGTTTGGAACTCTTTTTGATATTACCAATATTTGATGTTAATAACAGTTGGTTCCAATGAAAATAGAGGGGCATTACAACATTAATTACTTAGTGACAGTAATCTGGTTGCAATTATTGTGGGAAATTTACATTCTTGAATGAAATTTCTGTCATATTGTTGGTGGAACTTGCTTTTAAAAAGAAATATTATAATTAAAACCAGCCTTGATTGACATCTAATATATTTAAGTTCATTTCCTTACAATTTTAATTATAGGCTCCATAGTTAAAATTGAAAGATAAGACTATAAGCAAATTTAATGCCGATTATGAGATATCTTTTAAAAGTATATATATTACATTCGAGACAACTGATCAACGCTGCTAACCCCCCCCCCCCCCCCCCCCCCCCCCGTCCCCTGGTTCCACCTTCGATCCTTCACAAATATACTGACAAGAGGCGCGCGCCGACAACCAGTACGCATTCGTTTCCCTAAAATTAGCTTATGTAGTCATCTATATATAATACTTGTTTCTTTGGGATCGAGAATGTTATAACTCGATGTGATAGACTATTGTATATTGATTGTGCACGAACCTTAAACCACATTTGCATATACATATTTGTATGGTCCATTATATTATAGAGTGCATAAGTCGGTTTTGTTACAACGAATTGACTTTTGCTGCAATCGGTGTTTATTGTTTCCAATTAAAAAAAAAAAAAGAGAGATCGATGTGATCCTTTCTTGCGTCAGTAAACCCTAGTTTTATTAGACTTTTTCACTCTTCCCCAGCAATGATCCGGTGTTCGCCATGTCATTTTCCGGCCATCGGCTGTCGTGGCCGCAGATAAGTAATCCCTCCAATCCTCAAGCACTTGCCTCAAATCAAAAATCTTATTCTGTAGACCGACACAACAATTCGCATGCATAGTGCATACTTTATCCATCTCACGGCTCATTTGGCAGAACCCTCGGAAGTAAACTGTGTCGAGAAACTTTATCGTAAGCCCGAGTTTTTCAGTGATATATCTGTCGAATTTGATCTTGTTGAATACATCCTGATCCTTCTTGCCACGGAATCTCCACCTGGACCCGTACCAATAGTTGTAGAACTCGACTGTTCGTTGATTGGCTTGAACAAATTTGAAACCAGTATTGACGAAGTTTCTCTTGTCGGCAGAGTTACCATTGTAGCTGTCACATGAGACTTGGAAATCTCCTTCTGAGAAAAGACGAGGAAAGGGATCTCGCAGCCACATAATATCCATGTCCTATTTTTCCAATTTTAAAAATTATCGGTTACAAACTTACAATATATATATACAATGCTAAACTCCAAGACTAATTTGGTTTTTTTTGTTCATCATAATTAATTACTTAAGGGTAAAGCCTCAAAGAAAAAAAGGATTAAGATCAGTTTATTTGTTCAGATCAAAATAATACTATGGTTTTTCATACAAAATCTCAATTGAATTTAAGATCACATCTTACGCTTACTTATCTTTTCCTTGGTCATCATTTTTCTCTCATGTTATAATTTTTTATATGATCAAATGTTATGTTTGTTCATATAACTCATGATTTTCGGATCAGATCTGGCCCAAATTAAACCTAAAATAGTCAGGACCAGATCCTACTGAAAAGTCCAAAAACCTTCTGCTTGATCGGATGCTGATTGTCATATTAAAGATGTGTCTAGAGTACTATTTAAGCCACATGACTCCTAAGACGGGACTAAAATATCGCATGAGATGGAGATAGATACCGACGTACCGTGGAAACGAAGCTATATCCGAGCTTCAAGAGAGAACCCAAGAACTCTATACGACGCCACATCATCTTGAGATAATCCCGCGTCATATAATTTTTCTGGCCGGAGAAATCGACTCCGGGGGTCTTCAAGAAGTAGCAACGGCGGGAATGGATTTCCAAGCACCGTGAGTAAGCCTCTTCGTCCAGACATATCACCACAACGTGACGGAGCAGCCTTTTAGTCCCTTGTCCGACGTGAAAACTCTCCAGAAATAAGTCGAAAGTCGAGTTCGGCACAGCCCAAGCTTGGTTTAAGAAAGTTATTATAACCGTTTTCTCTTCCGTTGCTGCTTCTCTCAGGACTTCCTCCAAATTTATCTGATCTTTCGATTCAAACTGCCTCCAAAAGAAATGAACTTATATTAGCTACAAATGACACTACCAAAAAAAGATTGAATTAAATCATTTAAAATGCAAGTTACATGAACCGCGTTTCGAAACGCATTCCCGTCAAACTAAACTCAAATTCTGTTTCATAAAACATGTGTGATGTGTGCATCTCCAATATTTAGTGTAGTAAAATGAATTAATATAAGTTCAAGTTACTAAACGATAACGGTTTTGTTGGAATCTTGTTTGGCGGGGATCGGCAATGAAGCAAATGCGGATAAACCAAAAAGCTGTGGCAGCGGCTGAATGGGAGATTCGTAGTGGTAACAGAGTAGGCACATCAATGCAGTGGCGGTTAGGAAAACTGCGATCCTTTTCAGATCTCTCCTCCCTACCATCAATCCATCTCGCCGCTGCGAATAGTTGTAGCTGTATCCACCATCTTCACTAACGCCCTGTACATCAGCCATTTATATATGTCTCACCAGTCACCACTAATAATATATATTATGATGAGTTTACGTTAGATCATATATTATTGATGAGTAAACATAGTTACATCCATCTTTTTCGATAAATTAATATCATTATCGATAGATTTACGAAACGCAAACTCAATGAGTCCAAGACGCATAGCTTTTATTTGTCATTTATATTAATGAATTTATCTTTGAAAACGTACATTCTATAAATCAACCCAAGCTGTTATCTAACTTACTTGTTACGGCTTAGCCTTTTTTATCTATCTAAAATTGTAGGCCTTACATGTACCTTTTGTATCGGTCAGCACATATAAAATTAGAAATGATATATTTATAACGTTTTTTAAAAAAAATCCTGTAAAATGACAACATAATAGCAGCTATAAAACCAATAAAAATCTTTTCAATTGCAAAAGGGTCATACTAACTATATTGGTTTAATTCATATTAGAAACTTCATAAGACCTTGGTTCAATCTCTACTCGATCATTTCGTAGTGAATTTCAAATTAGCAAGAGAGGAGGCAGTTCGTGACACCATTAACCATCCACGCAACGTTGAAGAGATTTTTTTTTTCAAACAATGTTTACTGGTTGGCGGAAGGTGGCCCCCAAACACCACATATCTATATAGTATTGCATTAATTTAAAGAACTTTGCATGATTAACTATTTTAGAGTCGCAGTTACTCGACGGAAAAGAAGAGAGTCGTAGTTACTCTCCGGAAAGATACATAGTACGTAGTACGATATCCTGTTTTTGTCATTCTCAAATCGGAACAATTGATTTAATCCAAGATCAATATACAATTAAAGATATGTATCATCCAAATACATCTAAATAAGATTGGTAGATTACGATTTACGGATGAGGAGATGTAAGGTATTCACAGAAGAAAATTTCATTTTATTAAAAGACATTATCTTCTTTAGGCCTGATATTTTTTTGCATTTAAAATTGACTTTTCCAATCCAGTCCAGACTCCAGAGTTAAGTTGACTTTCCAATCCAGTTCATAATCATATATTAATTTTTGCATCGTCACCATGATTTTACATGATTCGACTGTTATATATTAATTATACACATGTACTCGCATCACATTGATCGTCATAACCTAAAAGTTACATGTATTTTTACGATTTAAAACGTAACATTATTTTGGAACAAAAAAAAAGTTGTGTTACGTTTTTATGGTTAATAATATAAAATACACATATACATAATACAGTGTGACTTTTATAAATTATAAGTTTATAACAGATCGATATCCTCAACTTCAACAAACCCATATAACTTGTTTAACGTAAAACTCATCACAGATTTTGCCGAGGTAAACAGATATCATAAGGTTCTCACTTCTCAGCATAAAACCGTCCAAAAAATGATTTGATCCGTTTTGTTTATTGGACAAAGAAATACACAGACAATTTTGTATTGTGATATCTATTGCGATCCAGTGCAAACAAAAGTGATATCAGGAGGAGATCAGATCATTCTCTTCATCCAACGTACCTGAAAGTTTGATTCTCCGGTAACACGTAAAATACAGGTAGCTAGCGTTAGAAGAAAAGTGAATGACTTTAGGAAAAAACGTAAAAAGAAAAAGAATAGTGGATGACAAGAATATCTAACCACCAAGCAAACTAAAAGAATCTTTAGATACGTATCCTACTCGACCACACCTTCGGACTTACAACCCCAATAATGTGACCATTCTACTATTTGTGGATATTCTTTTAAATACAAAGAAACAAGGAACAATTTCGATTATTTTCAAGATTCTGATTTCTGAACCGTGGACGTTGTTACACATGCCAGTTTGGTATTGGTAGAACATTTAGTACTTTATTTTTACTTATTGATAAAATAAAAATGGTTGAATACTGAACCATCGTTTTAAACAGGACTAATATAAAATACCGACAACAGGCAGAAAAAACAAAACAAAAAAAACTTGTTAATTTCTCGTATGCAATAATACACATACACTGTTCTTTCTTCTTTATTCCTCGTGAGACACATTTGATTGGGACCATTTCTTCCCTTCTCTATGTTTAAAATGGCATAATCAGGCTTACCTGTACGACGTCGTTGTCACAATCAAGACCCACTCATGTTCTTGTGTAGACATCTAAACCATTTCTTTCTTAGATTCCTTCATTTTATCGGGAAACAACCGGATCCAACGATCCAACCTCCCACATTTCCCCTAAATCAAACAAACCGACCACAGGAACCAATCACCGTGAACATGTCAGGACTCGACGTAGTACAACACAAAACCCTCAAGGTAAACGGCATAAACATGCACGTGGCTGAGATTCCCGGATCAGGAGGAGATCAGATCATCCTCTTCATCCACGGTTTCCCAGAGCTTTGGTACACGTGGCGGCACCAGATGACTGCGCTTTCGTCCTTGGGATATCGGACTATCGCGCCGGATCTTCGAGGGTACGGAGACACCGACGCGCCGGAGAAAGTGGAAGACTACACTTACTTAAACATAGTAGGGGACTTGGTGGCACTCATCGACGCCGTGACCAGTGGAGACGAGGCGGTTTTCGTGGTGGGTCATGACTGGGGAGCGATGATCGCGTGGCAACTGTGTATGTATCGACCGGAGAAAGTCAAGGCTCTGGTTAACATGAGCGTCCTCTTCACCCCGAGGAACCAAGATCGTGTTCCCATTCCGACGTTGACTCATGTCTTTGGTGACGATTATTACATCTGCAGATTTCAGGTAGTTAGAGTTCTAATCTGTTGCCCTAATCTTTAGTTCATTTGGATTGGCTTTAAAGTTAAAGATCTGTATTAAACCGAACCGGAAAAAAATTAAATTAGGTCGACCCAAATCAACGCTTGGCAAGTTTTCTTTGTTAGATTAGGGAGGAAAAAAATACATGATGAATGGAATAATACAAAGAGGAGAAGACAATAGAAGGATATTTGCTATACTGACAAAAATTAGATTCATTTTTGATTTCCTAAGGTATTTTTTTCAAGTCACAAACCGAAAGACCTGAATCAAACCTAACTGAATCCTTCTATTATGGTTATGATGGAAACCGGATAACATCAATTTTGTTTAGCTTGAGTTTTGGAAGTGGGATAAACCAAAACTGAATGAAATGTAGGGGAAACAATATTTTAGCTATATGACAAGTGTATTTTATTATTTTTCATCGTTATCTTTTTGATAAAATAAGTATTTAGGAGTGATTCTTTTTTTTTTTTTTTTTTTAATTAAAAAACCNGGAGAGATAGAAACAGAGTTCAAAAAGTTGGGAACAGAGAATGTGTTGAAAGAGTTCCTAACCTACAAAACGCCTGGCCCGCTTTTCCTCCCCAAAGGCAAACTTTTCAAACACTCAGAAAAAGCTGCGTCTGCGTTACCACCGTGGTTAACACAAGAAGACCTTAACTATTACGTCACCAAGTACGAGAAGAGAGGCTTCACTGGAGCAATCAACTACTACCGCAACATTGACCGGTACGTATATCACCCGGTTCAATGAGTATAATCACAGATTTTCAACTTTTAACCAACCGGTCTAAATTCCGGTTTGCTTTTTTAAAAACAGAAACTGGGTGCTGACTGCACCTTGGACCGGTGCTAAGATTCGTGTACCGGTGAAGTTCCTAGTCGGAGATCAAGATTTGACGTACAATTCGCCGGGTGCTAAGGAATACATTAACGGTGGCGGATTCAAGAGAGACGTACCATTGCTAGATGAAACTGTCGTGCTCAAAGGATTGGGACATTTCCTCCACGAGGAAAACCCTGAGGAGGTTAATCAACACATTCACAGCTTCTTTCAAAAGTTCATTTAATATCATAATCTACTTATCGTACTACATTCGTTATTGAAACGATCAAATAAAACAGATGTTACATTCGTGTGTGTTACATTTACATAGTATGATCTTGTTTTCACTGAGATTTCAAATGTAGAGCAAATATCGGATAAAATAAAGTCGGGGAAATCAAATTAAACAGGATTGAACACGAAATAACATGAAACGTAAGCTGAGAATTTAAAAACCGGTTAAGGCTTACATGTTTTGAAGAACAATAACTGAAAATAAATTAGAAGACAGTGCCAAAGGATGAATGTCTCAGAAAGACGCAATATATCCGTTATTGGAAGAAAACAGAACAAAACACAAATGCTGAGATCCATCCATCAGAATCAGGATGGATCGAGAATGTTATCAGAGAGAAGAGGAGGTTTGCTCACGCGCTACGGCTTGCTCACGCTCTGCTCTAAGTCTCTCGGCGTGGTCAGCATTGCAGTAGATAAAGCTCTTCTTACCAGTTCCTGTGACAGTTTCAACAGTGGAGAATCCCAAGTAATCATCCTCACACTTCTTCTGGCAGATGTTAGCCATGTACTTGAACATCTCCTTGTTCTGGTTCCATCGCTGGTCTACGTATTCTTTGATCGGCATCCACTGTAGTAAACAGGGATAATAATAAGCAGTGACAGTAACTTTTAAACATCTTCTTGGCTCATCAATAGTGAAAAGTTATAAAGGTTATATACCTTAGCGTCCAAGATCTCAGATTTCTGTTCAGTGATTTCGTAGGTGCGTGGAGTTAAGGCACACAGGAAAAACAGATCCGATTTCTGATTCAAGAATGCTTGGTGGCTTTGCCTATGAGTAAAGAAAGAGTAAACCAATCAGAAACTGATAGGGTAAGCCAGATCAAATGTTTTCCAAGGAAATGAAATCATAATTTACCTGAAAGACAACACTTCCACAAAATCTGCCATAATCTGAAGTGAAAAATCCCATGAAAAGAAGACAAGTTTTAGAATAAAGTGGAAAGTAAATAAATAAATTAGTTTCTGAAAGCAAGATGCATACACCAGTTTCTTCTTCAACTTCCCTAGCAACTCCAGCGCAAATATCCTCACCCTGCGGATTTGGAACAGTTGCAGCCCAAGAATAAAAAACGATCAGAACTGAATTTCCGCCATTCTCATCTTAATTTAAAAACTTATATCATCAGTCACATCTTTTCAGGGACCAATGTTTGACACTATTATGTATTACCAAGCTGACTAAGTATGTCGTAAAAAGAACGTTTATGGCGTAAAAGATTATCCGAGTTATTGTAAACACTATGGTTCTGTTAAGAACTTCTTTTCTTCTCCAATTCACCAACAAGATAAGACTCTCAACTCTCCTAGACAATATTCTGAGACCCTTCATAATCCAAGCGCTCACTAAATGCTCTCTAACCAACTTACTACATCTATATTCAGTCCTAGACTATATCATACACTAGATTTATAGCCGAGAGCTAAGCGGGTATATGTCTTCGAAAGCTTATAAGGTTCTCTTTGGATCCTAAGGTCGACCAATGGGTTGTTTTACATCTCGTTTGGTACAGACGACATTATTATTGTACATGGGGCACTAGGAGCTAGGGATCCTTATTGGACAATAAAAAAGACAGAAAAACAAACAAAAGAACTGATGTAAATTACCTCGTCGACAACACCGGTAGGGAGCTTCCAAACATTTTTATCTTTGAAATAACCACTCTTTTCCTGGACAACGAGGACCTGCGCTCATTGAAATTTGGTTTCATCATGGTTCAGTCAAAGTAATGTTTTTTTCTTTTCACTAAGAAAACAATGCAATTAGCGAGAGATTCTGCACTTTCCTTCGGTCCTTTTCAGAGATTCAAAGAAAAAAAGGGAATAGTTTGGATTCTTTTTTTTTATACCTCTCCAGTGTCTTTGTTGAGAACCAAAGCACCAACACCTATACGATGAGAAGCATTGGCTGGGATTGTATCAGGAGTGTCTGAGATCCAAGAGACAAGCATCAAGTAATCAGGCTCCGCGTGGTGATACCTAAACCCTTCCTGCAGAATCATCAATCACCAAACAAACAAACATGAGAACAATCTCTTACCAAAAAAAAAAAAAAAGTCAAACAAAAAAAAAAGAGTTTTAAAAAATCTCTTACACTAACTGCAGACTCAACAAGATTAGCAAATCCAAGAGGTAGCTTTATCCAAATCCCCTTCTTCCCCTGCAAATTCAAAAAGAAATACAAAAGACTCAGACTTTCAACTATATGACCACAATCAAACCCAAAGAGAAAGATGAAACATTGTAAGGACACACAAAAAAAGGAAGCTTGAAATCTAAAAGTGGAATACCTCTTGTCTCCAATGGGAAAGCGAAGCCTTAAGCTTTTGAGTGAAGACTTCAGCATCCATTGGTTCATCCATTGTTACGGTAACGCCATCGTAATTATCGGTCACGCCAATAAGTAGACTACTATCCATCTCAAATCACTCTCTTCTTCTTAATGAAAAATCGAATTGAATCGAACTCTTGTCTGTGGGGGAAAGGGTTGGACTTCTTTATACAAGGAAGGTGAAGGATGGACTTTGCTGTGATTCGTCATTTTCCAGGAAATTATTGTTTTTTTTGTATTTGAATTGTGCGAGGAACTTTCTCATTTGTTAACTAAATGAGTATTAAAATACAGAGAACAAGAATGTTTCTGCCTTTTCTTTGGGTTTATTTATGACCAAAGAGTTATGAGTCTTCTCCTCTCATCTGCTGTTGCTTCATCGAAGCGACCAACAGACGAAGACGTTCGTACAAGAAAAGATAAAACATTTTAAATTGTTAATAACGTCCCTAAAGCGGATGTAATTTACTAATTTCATTTCTAGTAAATAGGACTTTTCCTCAAAACTCAATTGTTTACTTTTTTTTTTTTTCCAAAATAATTGACAAACTATCCTTTTTTGTTTTGTGTTTAGAGGGTATTTGTCAATTATTCTAAGAAAATACATTATTGAATTTTCTGGGAAAAATAATTAAAAAATTTATTATGCTACTAACTGCAAAAGACAAACTCAAATTGGATTAATAGATTAGATAGTTAAGTAAGATATTGTAAACCGATTTGTTGGGAAACTTAAACCCCTTTTTTAAATCTCAATTAGACAGAAAGATAACTTAAAACAATTGGTTTAGCGCTTATTTTTAAAGTGATGGTGTTTGTATCGAAATAGCTTTTTCGTACAATGTTTTTAGATTGGGTTGCGAAACAATTTATAAAACAGAGTAATTCTTGAGATTTGAACACTGGTGTGCTTAGATTCAAGAAAACGTTTACTAAAAAGAAAAAGCAACTTAAGATGCTACGCGTAAAATGTACCTATGTTTTTTTACTAATGTTACTATCCTCCTTTTATCTTTATCAATCTAGATCTTAGTTCTCTCATTTCTTCTTTATCTTCATAAATTTATTCCAACAAAAAGTCTGTCCGAAATAATAATCTCTATTGGTAGAAGCTAATTTAGCAGCTTAGAGTCTTGAGGTTGATAGCTCATGTAAGAAATGTGTTATGTGCAGCATTGTAAACAGAACTTCGTGTTCTAATTCAATGCTCTTTTGCCTCTTGCATGTTGGATCTTGTTCTAACCATCTATAAGCTGGACATACCTTTTATAACTTCCTTGTCTCCTCTCTTCAAGAGTAACAGGCGAATGACAATCTTCCTCTAATGGGACTTAATATGACATTACTGTATCCATGAATATACCGGATTCTCTGGAAGGAAGAAACAAACTTTAGTTTGAGAATAAGAGGTTTCCTCAGCAAAAAGTTACTCTCAAAGCCAATTAAAATTCTCGCATCCGACAAGCAACACAAACTCGTATCGCTGCTTCAAAAGTTGTCTTCCCAAGTATGACTTGCATCAAACGTCTTTTGTGACATTCATTCATGTATAAAGTAACACTCCTTGAAATATAACTCTTTTAACTTTATACCCCGTAACCGAGATGGCAGATTCAAAAATATTGATGCTAATTCTTTCGTAGCTCTATATATTATGCACTATCAAACTCGCTTACTCAGACTAAATAACTTTAGTTTTTTTACCAATGAAAGATTTGTTGTTAGAAAGAAAAAAAAAAAAAAAAAAAAAAAAAAAAAAANAAAAAAAAAGAAGCAAATGACATTGTGGGTAGCATTTTTTTGGGAAATGTGACATTTGGTTATGTGTACACTAAAGTACAGACAAAATTTATGATTGTAAAACATATCTATCCAACATTCATCCCGAAATGAAAAACAAATTTGAAGCTATTCATCAGAAGAATTAATATGTACGTCGCAGACAAAAAAAAAAGCCTATTTGCCGTCGAAGACGGGTACTAGACGAAAGTCACGAAACCATCATGCTCAATGGTTTGGACATTTCCTCCTCGTGGAAAAGAACTACTCGGACGAGTTCACTCTACACATACACATTCATACCATCTTTGACAAGTTGTTTTAAAATCCGAAACAACCTAACGAACTACACACGAATCGTAATTAATACGGATTACGAGTACATGTAATGATGAAATTTTAGATTTAAAGCAAACATTCGAATATAGATTTAACCGGAAATAACCGAGTGAAAAGTCTTAATTCCTTAACCGAGTTTAATCGAACCGGTCTCGAATGCTATTGACTAATCAGTGCTGTAGGGATAAGGTCAAATAGTCCCCAAAATTTGAAAATTTCGAATCATTTCGTCGCATAGCAATGGATCTCACTTTCAATCACAGATTCGTGAAGGTGAATGGAATCAACATGCACATCGCCGAGAAAACTCCCTCCGTTGCTTTCCACGGAACTTCACGTCCTCCGGTGATACTCTTCCTCCACGGATTCCCGGAGCTTTGGTACACGTGGCGACACCAGATGATATCACTCTCTTCTTTAGGCTACAGAACAATCGCACCAGACCTGCGCGGATACGGAGACACGGAAGCGCCGGAGAGCGTGGACGCGTACACAAGTCTCCACGTGGTGGGAGATCTGATTGGATTGATCGACGCGGTGGTTGGAGATGGAGAGAAAGTATTCGTAGTGGGACATGATTGGGGCGCAATCATCGCTTGGCATCTCTGTCTTCTCCGACCAGATCGTGTTAAAGCTTTAGTGAACACGAGTGTTGTGTTCGATCCTTGGCATCCTAAGAGGAAACCAATCTCAATGTTTAATTCTTTCTATGGCGATGACTACTACATCTGTCGGTTTCAGGTTCTCGTGGTTTGTTCTAAAAGATCAATCTGTTTACTACAAAACATGTTTGAGTATTTGATATGTTTTTTTGTGTTTTTTCCGGTTATGTAGGAATATGGGGAGATAGAGGAGGAGTTTGATAAAGTTGGCACGGAGCGAGTTCTGTTGGAGATGTTAACGTATCGTGATCCTGGTCCTATACTCTTACCTAAAGGGAAAAGCTATGATGATCCTCTTTCATTGCCCTCTTGGCTAACGGAGTATGATGTCAAATATTACGTTTCTAAGTACGAGAAGAGTGGCTTCACTGGACCTATTAACTACTACCGAAATATGGACCGGTATGTTCACTTGCATGTATGGCTTTGAACGTATAATTCTGATTGCGTTACTTCCCGATTCATTTAAGTGATGTGTTCGTAAGCAATAGTTTTGAATTCTCATCCTGAAAGGTCTGAAGAATTCGACCTCACAGATTTGAAACGTTTAGTATATTGTTCAGAAGAAATTTTTTTTTGAGTTTTCGTAAATATTCTTGTGGTTCTAAGCCGTTCTTATAAATGTCTGTATATCGAGTAGAGAGAACCTCTGTGATTCTCTCTTTATTTATATATATTGGTGACTATGAATTTTTGATTCAGATGTTGGAGTGATGCGACCATATTATCAGATATTAAAACTGGGATCAAAATCTGTATTCTCTCCCGCAAGAGTTTGTTTCTTTTCTTTTTAGTGTGACACTCACTTTTCTGTTTTGCTTTTTTGCAGAACATGGGAGCTCATGGGACCATTCTCAAACGCTCAGGTGAAAGTTCCGGTTAAGTTCATAATAGGCGACCAAGATTTGACCTATCACATTCCAGGCACCAAGAAGTACATCCACGATGGCCGGTTTAAGAGCCACGTGCCCTTGTTAGACGAAGTTGTGGTAATAAAAGGCGTTGGTCATTTTCTCCATGAGGAAAGGCCTGACGAGATCAGTAAACACATCCACGACTATTTCCTCACTTTTTAGTCCCATTGTATTTATAGATATATATTATAAATAATTGCAAGGAAAAAAGTTATTACAAAAATCAAAAACTATTAAAGGGTTCTTAAGCCACATATTTGAATGTGTTAGGATTTTCGTCATCTCTGGACAAGTAATCTCTGCTGATCAAATCTTCAATCCTTTTTTTTATCATCTTTATATCGGGCTGCAAATAAAAACAAAAAAAAAATCAATTAGATATTTTCTTAATCTACAACTATGAAACCAATGAATATGACTTTTGTTTTTAGAATTTACCTTGAACATTCGGCTAAGATGTTCCACACATTCAGAGACTAATTGTTGATGTGGCCACACTTTTCTGCTCTTCATGATCCTCACAAGAGAAGCATCAATCGCATACCGTCTATCTTTATCAACATCTTCAACTACTTTCTTCCGATCATCTATTGGAGGAAGAGGTACCTGTTCCACAATTTCACGAACATAAAGAAAACAAAAAACGTTAGTGGCTAGTCTTTGTTTTCGTCCAAGAGAGGCGAAACAAAAAGCACAATGCTCTTATCATACCCTAATTCTCCGCATTTTATCTGTGAACTTGGCGTTAAATTCGAAAGCATCGGATTTAGAGATGCTTTTTGAGGCTGGTTCCTTTTTAAGAATCTTGTACTTTGAGCATGAGAGGGAATGAAGCAACCTGACAAGATCTTCATGGCTAAGGTTAACTTGTTCAAGGATTTCCTGGTAGGTTAGTCTATCTGTGTTGTTGAAAGCACAAAGCACAGCAGCCTGAAAGAATAAGATACATGAATATATTGTGTTACGTTGGAAATCATCAAAAATATATGAAGTCATTTAGTAACAAGAGAACAACCAAAAACAAAAAGACATATACCTGGTATGGTGAAACAAGCAACTCGATTGGTTTTGGATCGAACAGTCCATTAACGTGACATGATCCCAGAGAATAAATCCACATAAGTCTCCTGTGCTTGGTTTCTGCCTCATAATACGAATTGAAAGCTTCAACACAGTTGACCATTTCGAGTGGTAGATTGGGGTCAGCTGTTTTGTAAGTTGGCCAAAAACCAGTGGTGAGAACAGTGACGGTAAAATCAATATTCCCGAGTTTTGTGGTAACGCCATTGTTTCGATATTTCTCGAACTTTTTCTGATGTTCTTTTGCCAATTCCATATCCGTCACCTATATAAAACAGATTAATTAATTGTACAAAAGGCTAGAGCATAATTTATCTTTAACTACCACTAAAACAATTCTTTTTTCAAGCAAGGAGAAACAAAACCATTTAACTAACCATGCCCTGCATCTTAGAAGTAAACTGCCCACCGAATTGTTCTTTGAGCTTTACAAGTATAGCACTTTCATTTTCGAGATCACCCTTGCGATCAAATAATAGCCTACGGGCTTGCTTCTTCCTACAAACAACCATGTTTAGAAAAGCATGAATCTCGTTAATCCATCTAAGTTAAAGATTATTTCAAATACTATCTTGAATAAAGCATTACCACTACGATTGAGAGGGAAAAAAACATATATATTGGAGGAGATATTTACCTGAAAAACTCGGCAAAAAGATCCTTGTCATTTATATAACCAAGCAACTTGACAACCTGTAAATCATTAAAAATAAAAAACTTTTAGCATCAACCAAGGATAAATGATATTGAACGTATGAAGAAAAGAAGTCTACATTGTCAATCGTAGAGTCAAAAGTATATTCGTCACTCGATTTGTCATTTCCTGTCTTCTTCAAGAGATTGTCGCAAAACGTTGCAAGTAATTCTGCACTTGAACTTCCACCCACTTTTTTGTTACAGAAGATTTCAAAAGCTTCTTTCAGCGCCTTATGGAAGAGGGTGTGGCTCTGAAAACACTGAGTGACATAGACCATGTATTTATCGTGTAGGTCAATTATTTTTCTGACAAGCACCTGTTCCTCCACGACACCAGTAGTAGCTGCGTCTTCGGCTTGTGTGATAAGGGCATTCCCCTCTGTAGTAACATGAAGCCTGAAGGCGCCTGCAACAGGTTCCAAACCTTTGACAATTGGATGATAAAGCCTGAACATCCTGGAGAGATCATCCATCTTGTCGTCTCTTAGCAATGCACTGCAACCTGAGTGCTCTTTTTCTAGAAGCTGTTTTGCTACCGAAACCAACAATTCCTCTTGCACAATGCCAACTAGTTTGGGCTCAGTGCTTGAATGAAGGTAGTGAGTGACTCTCTCCTTCTCCTTTTTCAGAGACTCCTCAGCCTTTATCATGTATTCAGGGCAAGAATCCTCCTCGATCCAGCCTGAGGCCTTGCGGGAATAGTAAGATTTCGTGTCTTCAACCAAGAACTTCTCAAAATCCACTTCATATCTTTCCATAGTTCCCATCCCACACTGAACATAGATATCTAACACGTTTTTCAGTAGTGCCCTATCAATCTGTTCGCCCTCTCGCTCTTTATGAATCTGGAAAGTACAAATCGTGTTAGATAGATAAATATATAGAACATGAAATTTTCCAAATCGAATCTTCATCACATATTCTATATACTTACCAGTGCCATAACAACATCTTTGGCATTGAATTGAATCTTAAGGTAAACTTGGTCGCGGAAACAGTTCATGCCAACTTCAAGTAGTGTTGGAAGAGCATTCCGGGGAATGAAGTAACGCTCAAGATAGTAGAAGAAGCGGGATAACCACCTAACCATAACTTTATGATCATCCCACCTCCGAGAAAGCTCTTTCAGCATGTATTCATCATGCTTCTCCTGAATAGAAGGCAACACCTACCCATAACCACACATAAAATAATATATACATATTAAACTGTTTGCTCATCATAGTCATAACTCATAAGAACAAAAAAGTGAACCCTAATAAATAAAAGTTGATACTCACCGTTTGCTCCGCATAGTCTTGAAATACTCCACCATACTTATCATAAAGCTGCCGACAGTAATCCTGAGGTGGTTTCTGGATGCACATATTGTAGGTTGTTGTGTAAAGAAGTATATATTCTTCAGAAACAAATCGTGCCTCACGGTCTCCTTCTAGAATCCTCTTCACCTTGGAAATACCAGTCTCCATGTGGGACCATCCTTCCTCCAACCCAACAGTGGGGGCGATGCGTGCCATTCTGAATCAACTAAAGTAAATAGAAAACGATCGAGAATTTCAGTAACGATATTCAAAACCTAATCTTATATATCACAAACCACAAAAGAACAAAGACGATATGTTACGCGTCCATGGCGATTAGGCCAGAAAGAATCATGGGTAGATAAGATTAATCCAATAATTGCGCGGAACCAAATAAACTTAAACCCTAACTCGATCAAAATCGTATAACATAAACAAGAAACAGAAGAAATCATTCATATACGAAAGACGAAAGAAGACGAGTATGGAATCTAGACAGGTGCATGATACATAAAGAGTAAAACCGTAATTAAGATCGTGACGTACCCCCGAAGACTCCAAACAGTATCGAATAAGATTTCAACGGGGGTTTGAGAGAGCTATGAGAATCGACAAGTGAATGGGTGAATAAAAAGCCTCGAACAGATACGTATTTATAGAGTCCGAGAAGTAGCAAGAGGCGGTGAATTGTCAATTTTTTTATATTTTTTGTTTGAAACATATAGAAAAGGAAAATCCTTATCAATTGGGATTTTAAGGAAACAAATCTTATATTATTATGGAGATTTTTTTTATCAAACCAAAAAGTTCAGATTTTCAGTTCCAAAAATATACAAAAGCCATAAAGATTACAACAAAAAAGAACAAATACATTTTCTTTTTTTTCTTGTGTGTTTAATTAACCAAAAAAGAACAAATACATTTAAAAAGATCTTTGGTGCCCAATTATGGTACCTTTTTGACGCATATTTTTCACACAAAAAAAAAAAAAGAAGCTGGTGCTAAGACCAATACTTTCTCAACATCTGAGAGAGTTTATGAATCAACCTCAAATCCTATCGAATATGGGCTCTAACAGAAGGACAACGCGTTGGATCACGATCCATCATTGTATGTGTCCAAAAACATGTTAGAACTTGTGTCTTAAATGCTATGTTCAAGTGTTCTATGAACCACATATAAGAAACCAAATACTGTACTCGTACCTTAAGCAGTTGCTGTAACTGTAACGAATGGCCAGGAAGGATATGAAGTTTGCCTTCTTTGATATTGAGGGATTGTTTTTTTTTTTATTCTGTAAGAGGAGATCCTCTAAAACTAAAAGGAGATCCTCTAATCAGCTCGTAATCTGTGACACCTAAAGAGAAGATATTGATTCTATCAAGGTGCTGCTTGTTGATCTGCTCAAATTTATCATAGAGTTACTCTCCAATCTAAAAAGATTAATAAAGTATTTAGAGGTTGAATTCCACAGAAATTCAGTTATTCACACAATACACTATTTATTTTTGAATAAAAATAAACCAAATAGATGTAAATAAAATGCAGCAAACGATTTTCAGAAAGGACGTTGTAAGTTCTTATGACGAAAAGGTAGTTTGGGGAAGTTCTTTCAGTAAATCAGAATTACAAATTAAACAGAATGTTAAGGGTTTATTAATTAAGCACCGTTCTTGAACTCGACACATAACAATCAAACCAATTAAACTTAGTTACCTAGATTTATATGTCTAACAACCTATGATAAGAGCTTGCCTAGGAATGATGCTTTTGCTCGGTGATGTATAAAAGATTGTAGATTGATGGGTCGCATTGAGGTTGCATATTTACCTCAGATATTCCCTGACTCAAACTCCCCTAAATATGACGCACCCAGACAAAGATTGAAAGTTGAGTGTTTGGCTAAAACGACCAAGCAATCAGAAGGTGTTCACAGATGAACAAAAGAGAAAATGCTCTCAAAAATAAAAACTTAAAAAATCGATTGATTAAAATGAGAAGAAGTTTTAAGAATATAAAGGAAAAATAAATCTTAGGTTTAATGTCTTTGACTGAAATAAAAGGAAATAAAGTAATAAATCTTAGGTTTAATGTCTTTGACTGAAATAAAAGGAAACAAAATAAATCTTAGGTTTGTAACTGACTTTACTGCTCAGAAGTGTCCAGGTGCATTGCACCATGTTTAGCTCTGCCTGTCAAAGTTCCACACAATATTTTTCCATCCTTACTCGGTTCAAATGTCATCAGCTCGGCTAAAAGTAAAATCTTATGTTCGATCTCTTCAATAAGCAATTTGGCCTGTGTCTTAGAGTTTGGCCCGGTAGAAAAATTGAATGGGTCATGAATTTCTTCCTTCCCAATATTTGGCCCGATGGTGCGGCAGTGTTCCCGGGCTAAACTCTAAGTGTCTCGATGTTCAGCATGTTTGGCTCGGGATAAGTTGGTTTTACTTGAGTCGCTGGATTCCTCTCAATAATCAGGACGGTGAATGTCACATCTTACCTGAGAGAAATGGTCTTCAGGTCGTGGCATCAAACGAAGCTCATCTTTGTCTCGTGTCGGATCCAGCTGGTACACGGCAGTGCAGCCAGTACCATCGGATCGCCTAGTGTAACAATGTATGGGCTGATCGGCTGGGGAAAACTCAATTCTGTCTCGACCACTATTCTTCTCTGGTGTTTTAGCTCGGTCAATCCTTGAAGTGTCCCTGTTTTGCTCCACCGATTCATGCTGCATCCCATCATCCGAGGTATCAGCATCGGTGTTGCCGGAACTGCTTCCCAGATTCCTATCAACTTAGAAAACCAATTTTCTTTGCGAGTTCTAAAGTCGCAATGAGTTCAGGTTCGATAAATTCACAAAATCCTAAACCAAATGTCTTTGCAGATTGGTATTTTGCTCTTCTAAGATTTGTTCAGGAAATCAATAACACTTTCATATATATTAACTAACCTAAAATCTGAATTCCAGGTGATCAATCTAGAAACAATATTAATATCAATCCAGATGAAAAATCTATAAGATTACTCTAACAATTCAATCTAATTCAATAATTCATCAAAACCTAGAAATCTCTAAATCTAACAAGCAGATTATTCATACATGGTTGATGAAAACATAATCATATATTGAATATATTGCATTAAAAAAACAGTAGAAGAAATAAGGGAGTTCGAAATCTTCTCTCTCTAACAAGGTGACTTCAGATTTGTCTCTCCTAAAAGCTCTCTAGCTATCTCTCAAGATAGATAATAAGATAAGTCTCTAATAGTGACTTCTGAAAGTTAATAATAGTCTAAAACACGAAAATGACTTGTTTTGTAAGTATCCAAATTTTCTGGACAATTTCATTTTTCTTCAAACTTGTCAAAGCACTTGAGAATTAGTGATCTCGTCTGGTGTTGATCGCAACCCAGGGGTGATGTCGATCGACACCCACTCTGTTTATGGAGTCCGACTTGATCACTTCGGTTATTAAGGTCCAAATGCTCTAAAATGATCCAGAATTTCTAATAAAATCCAAAGTGTACCTAAACTTGCAAAAGACTCCAAACGACTCGAAAAACACTATGAAAATTCTAAAAACACAACTTATACTGTGGTTAAAAAACGTAAAACCTACAATATATCACTCATAGTTTTGTTTAGTATTTCTCGAGGCATATAATGTGCATCCCCTTCTTCTACTGGGATGCTTTTGTCCAACCGCGTTGCACAGCACAGCCAAAGTCACCGAATTTGCAGAAACAGTTCTTGATGTATTATTGATTGTGGAGCTTTACATCTAAATGAGCCATTCCTTTCTTCTTCACAAACTGTAACGCCTTAGCTAACAGATGATGGTTAGTACTATGCATTATATGCATATAAGAATTCTCAGGACTCAAGAAACTCTCTATACTCAATTTTTTATGGTAGTGTGTGTAGTGATAGGTCCCAGTTATGGAATCATCAATATTGATCAAGACAAGAACATAAGAACACTTTGGTTTTTAAAGACAAACAAGTTTACTGCAATTTTCTCTTCTCCTTTTCATTTAACTCAACTAATGCTTAAATACAAAACTAAAATAAATAACTAACTATGACATCAAACACATCTCATAATTACGCAACCATAATCCAATTAAATGAAAAGCAATATGAAAATAACTAAAACTTTTGAACAACTGATTTATTGAAATAACCCACAACTTATATCTCTTCATCTACCTTATGCATAATCATCAAAATCTCCCTCTATGAGATCTTAAGAGAAAATTAATTTCTTGGACAAGCTGTGATTACAGCGCAGTAGTATCCTACTACATTTTCATGGAATTCTACAAACAAAAACAAAGCAAAACAAAAACAAAAAACAAAAAAACAAAAAAAAAACTGTTTGATAAGGTCCCAAAGCAATAAGAATACAAAAACTTTTCTTTGACTATCCTCTTCCAATTACAAAGGTATCTATATATACAATGACATAAAATAACTACCACATCCCACAATTATCACACGTTAGTGAAAGACAATTCCATTAGTTTAGGAGAGATTGTAACTCCCACATCTCTTCTTAAACCGTGTGTCGGTTTACTCTCATCACTGTTTTAGGCCACGCTGGCCATAGCTTCCAAAGAGCGAATCACCGAAAAAGGTTAACGACAAGAAGGCAAAACAAGGAATTGTTCTAACCTAGAGCAGCAAGAGATTGAACTTCCATCATAGCTTTACGCATGCAATAAACTTGGTTATGATTGCTTCAATAAATTGCTCCAAACAAGATGAACTATTTTAAAACAGTAAAATTTTCCTTTACTAAGAAAACTATTGGAGAAATCTACATCTCTGAATCTAGATACAATTTCCTTGTGCTGTTTAACAGCATACAAAAAACTATAAATTCTCGTCAAAATTATGAAACACGACTTAAAATTCCCAGCACTTAGTTGCTGGAGAAACTAAACCAAGTTATGTTAATATTAGAAAGAAGCAGCAATAGAGTTCCATCACTTTTTTTTGGTCAACTGTCCATCACTTTAGAAGGCTTTTGGTCAAATTAAGATTTAAAAGACCTTCTTTGGCTTACCTGAATTTCATGAAATTATGTGAGATTTCTTGATAAGTCATTCCTACCAATACTCGCAGGGACAAAACCTACATAACAGAAATATTCGAAGCATTTTTACAGAAGAACCGTCATAATTCTTAAGCCTTTCAGGAAATTCTAAAACAGCACGAAGTGGAGATGTAATATGCAATTTCTCTTTAGTTTTTTTCTGCCATAAGCGAAATTCTTCGTTAACACAAAAAGCAATTAGTCTAACGACATTTTTCTTATTTCAAATGTAATTTTCTGTACCATACTGAGTTGAAGCTGTCTTTTCAAAATTATCACAATATTTTATAACAAACTTACCAGCACACCTATCATAGTATATATCACAAAAATTTGACATATCAATGCTTTTAGATAGGAAATCATATATAAAGATTAATAGAACAATTTAATTATTAAAAAGCATCAAGCTTAAGTAGCGTCTTAACTCCATAATTAGATTAAGAACCAGTTTATAGTCTAGTCATCACTATTCCAAAATATTAGAAACAAGACAAATATCATAGGACAACCAAGTTATTAACAAACATGTAGCTTAAGTAGTGACCTAACTCCAAAATTTAGATTAAAAACCATTTTTTAGAGACAATCAGGTTATTAATAAACATCAAGCTGAAGTAGTGTCATAATTTTATTATTACATTAAGAACAAGTTTATTTGTAGTCAATGAGTAAGACAATCAAGTTAATAACAAGTATTAAACTTAAGTTGAATAAGATAATCAAATTAACAACAAACATTAAACTTAATTAGTGTGTCTTAACTACATAATTAAATTAAGAACTAGCTATAGTTTAATCTTGAATATTCTAAAATCTCAAAGCAAATAATGTAGGACAATCAAATTATTAACAAACATTAAGCTTAAATAGTGTACTAACTCCATACTAAGGTATTAGTAAACATGACAAAAAATCATTTCAAAAGTGGTTTTCTTTATCATAATGAGTTAAAATTATGTCACACAGATCTACACTTATAGTATTACACACAAATTTAATATAAAATCTTCTATTGATTCTTGAACTCAATGTAGACTTATCAAAGGAGTTTGTTGGTTTTTTTAAACTAATTTAATTTTTTTATTACTCAATGATCTTACGAGAAATTTCTTAACTGGTTTAATTCCTCTTAAATAGAGAGTCTTGCATTTTATAATACTGAAAGTAAACAACAATTTGAAAAGTAACATTCACATACTTATGTATTATGTTTGATATTTTTTTTCGAAATGCATCATGTTTAAAAGAACAGGTTAACTGGTTCAATCCAAAAAAATATTGGAAACATTACTTCTTTCAATAAATTGTGAGTAAAACAACACAGTAAATCTCTTTTGATTGAGTTCATTCAGATATTAGTTAATCCAGTTTACTAAAACTGGTTGTTTAGTGTCTATATAAATTCAGAGTTTGTTTGCAAACATATGAGAATTGATTTAAATACTTGTTTATGTGGTATAGATTAAGATTAAATGTACTACTTTTGCTCCCAAAAAAATGATTGACTGTCTTAAGAGATTTGCTATGTCTCATTGTCATACAATCATTTGACTAGATTATAAACTGATTGTTACTCTAATTATGGAGTTGAACAGTACATGTTTGTTAATAACTTTATTGTCATATGATATTTGCTTTGATTCTAAGATTTTGTATAAACAAATTGTTAATGTAATTATGGAGGTAACATCCTAATGAAGTTATATGTTTGTTAATAACTTATTATTTTAATTGAAAAATTCAAAGACTAAACTATAAATTGGTTCATAATCTAACTATGGTGAATATGACACTAATTAAACTTGATGTTTGTTAATATCTTGATTGTCCAAGTAGCCAACATAGACAAGTACGAAGAAGTAGAACATCCAAACCTAATGAAAATTATATAACATGGAATATGATGAACAGAATGAGTAGGTATTTGGATCTTGTGGATTCAAGGCTGCAAAATTATAACAGAGAATAAGCCTTTGTAATAGTTAAACTGGGACATTGTGCATAAGTCGATTGCCTTTCATATAGACCTCTCATGTCAAAAGTTTGCTAGAGCACTATTTGGTTAGTTATTTTGACAATATCGACCTACCTGCTTATTTCGATATTAGGTCCCCAGTAAACTCAAATCAGTTTGGATTGGCCAACGAGACAAAAGATTTGTCTTGGTGTAGTAAGAGGCCTGGCTTATATCCATAAAGAATCAATGCTGAAGATTCTTCACAGGGATATCAACATCTTGCTAGGTAAGGATCTAAACCCCAAGATTTCAGACTTTGGATTAGGCAAGGTATATTACGCTGATGAATTCCACATCAACACTACGCCTGCTGGAACTCAGTGAGTGAAAACTAGACTACATTATATTTTCA
Source organism: Sisymbrium altissimum (assembly GCA_900406495.1). Taxonomy (NCBI): domain Eukaryota; kingdom Viridiplantae; phylum Streptophyta; class Magnoliopsida; order Brassicales; family Brassicaceae; genus Sisymbrium; species Sisymbrium altissimum. The sequence goes on from OVBI01000702.1 coordinate 35,320, forward strand.
CCTAAAAGATTGTTGAACATATAACTAATTAATTTGTTGCTGTATTCTGCGATGCATCGTCTACTGGGATTCTGAGTATGCCATGAAAGGCCATTTGTCACACAAATCTGATGTGTACAGCTTTGGCATTCTAACTTTGGAGATTGTTTGCGGGAAGAGCAATACGACAAGCCTTTCAGATTCCACAGAATACCTTTATTTTGGGGAATGGGTACGTAAGAAAATAAGGAAAGTAGTTGTACCAAAAAAGTTTTGAATAATAAAATCTGACAGATTTATTTTGGTCGGGCTCACCATCTCATGTCAGAAGCAGAACAGGTTTGTGCGGATATTGTGGATTCAAGGCTACAAAGTTATAATAGAGAAGAAACCCTTGCAATGGCTAAACTGGAATACTGTGCACAAACTGATTGCCTGCAGATAAAATCTCTCATGTCAGAAGCTGTGAAGATGCGGGAAAGAGAACTCAGTGCAGAGATAAATGTCAAGTTAGCTAGCATACGCCAAAAATGTCAAATTAGCTAGCATACGCCAAAGCTAGGTGGCAGAAAAAGATCTTGGACATAAAGTCGTCTAATGAGGAGAATTCTTCTGATGAAGAAATTACAGAAGAGATTACTGAAATCAGTCTCTTAGCGTGGAAATAGAAAATGAGGAAGAAACAAATTCATCTCTCTCTCATATATAAGGAGAAGGAGATCAGTTGATTATCTATATTTTAAGACACATCTATGTAGTCCCGTGTTAGACTTAAATTGGACGATGTTACCTGTCTTGAAAACCTGATTTTTGGCTACTTATTCATATCAATTTGGCTTCTTTTATTTTTTTAACACTATCGAAATTGTTTATGTATGAACTTAAAATTTGGTTCCAACTTCTCTTGTATCTTCAGCCATCCTTTTGAATCCAAGGAACTAGTAGATTCGTATTAGGAATAAAGAAAATGTTGTAGACAACAATACATCAAAACTCATCGATAACAATTCTCAGAATTTTCCAAATGTTTCCCATATAAACAGTCCAAAACCCGATTTTAGAAATTAGAAATGAAAGGGAAACGAGTTTTATTTATCTCCCTTCCCAAGTGTAAGGAAATACAGTAAATGATGAGAACTACAGATGGTTTATTACCACAAAACACTTAGCTAATAGGCTTTACACGCCTATCAACATCGAATTGAACTTCAGATAGACCCGTGATCCCTGCGGTTATCTTCTGACCTATCTTTACAGGTCCAACACCTTCTGGTGTACCTATAATTTGAAGGCATCGTCTCATACGTTTTTACGTTTGGTTCCGAACGTTTTTTTAAACATGGAAAAACAGAACTTGTAAGAAAATACCTGTCAAGATGACATCTCCTTCGTAAAGAGTCATAATAGAACTTATGTAGCTGATGAGGTATGGGACCTTGAAGATCATATCTTTTGTCAAACCCTTCTGCCTTATTTCACCATCAACCTGTCACAAAATGGATTCAGTTTGGTCTTTGCGGATTCTTAAGGAGGGAAATAACTTTTTAAGCGTCAACAGGACAAAGAGGGTGGGGAAGACAAACCTTCAGCCAAAGTTCTAGATTATCGGGATCATGCACCATCGCCTTTGGCAGCTGAAACACGGCAAGGGAAACAAAATTGAAACTAGGAGATTAAAAAAGATTTTTGGTTAATATGATCTCAGCGAGATATCCAGATAGGCATATGATCTCAGATCAAGTTGGCTGTGAAAAAAAAACATTAAACCTCCTGCAGTGAGACTTTTCTACTCTCAACTAGATATTAATCACCACAACAGGCTTGAGAAAACAATTTGTGGTCACACCCTAACCGCACATGCTACAATCTGGTCATATCGCAATCAGACAAAGGGAATAAATGGGTCCATCACAGAAAACAGAAAGTAGCGTTTTCCATATGATCTATACTTACAACAGAGCTAATAGGAGTGAAAGTATCTTGTCCTTTAGCAAGTGTCCACGGGAGACCAGATGCCTGAAAACAAAAATTTAAACACCTTGAATGCTTAAGCGCAAGACTAACATATATAACTATCTTCCTATGCTTATAATAATAATAAAAAAAAGATCACTGTCTATGCAAAACCACACATCCATGATTCAAAATCAGTCTGAAAATCCTAAATCATGATCCATAGATGGTTTATGAACTTACTAAAGACTTTTCCATTAAAGAATGTGTTCTATTAGTCGATGTTTTGATCAAATGCAAAGCAACAAGAAGAGTACAGGAAACAGCTAACACAAACATTGTAGACATCTAAACCACCACAAGATCAGGTTCTTACCTTTGCAGAAGCTTGGAGTTCCCTAGCAGTCATATCAAGAGCAACCGCATATCCTTAAAACCAAAAGAAACAAAAAAATGTAAGCAGAAAATGAAATTATACATATTCAGAGAAACAAACGAATATTGACTACATTATACAGTGGATACCTCCAATGTAATCCATGGCTGTTGATTCAGGTACATCTCTAGCCTTCTCTCCAATCACTAAAGCGAGTTCCACTTCATGGTGAAGTGAATCAAGAGGATGTGGGATCTCAATTGTTCCTCCATTTTCCAAGTATGATGACGTAGGCTTTAAGAATATAACTGGTTCCTGTTTCAACAAATCAAGATCAGATATATGCAATTTTCACATTGAATTCTAATAGATTTGAAATTTAGGTTTGTAAACGAAAACAAAATCAGAATTTGTATCTCGAATGATCTCAACGGAGGAGGAGTAAATAATAATTCGAAAGAGATTTGAAGATTGACCTTGGGAACGGCGTTGCCTAGTTCTTTGGCGTGAGCGGCGTAGTTACGGCCCACGCAGACGATCTTCGTGCCTTGCTTAAACAGCCTCTGTATCATCGACGTCGCCATTTTCCGATCGATACCAACACTCTTTTCTTTTTTCTTCTTTCTTCTTTCTCCTTTCGGTCTAAATCGTGGAAATATGGAATTCTGCAATATTCGTAATTTTGCCATCGAGACTACTTTTGAAACGGGAATTTTACTCTTTCAACCCCGAAGTCTTATTTGTTTACATATGAACCCCGTAGCTTCGAAAATTTGCAAAATTTTCTGTTCATTAGGAAGAACAAGTCTAAAACCTTGAATTAACAAATTATATATCTCAAACTTTATATCATAAACGCAAATCATTAAGTCAGTGCATTTCTATGATTATATTTTATGATGCTTAAGCTATTTTGTAGACATTTATTGATAATTTGAAATTTCAGAATTTCGAAAGCAATTGGAAGGTTTGACTTTGACGAATGAAGGATGAAGAGGCAATAAACAAACCGGAGTTTCTGATTTCTCAAAGCTGAGTTTTAAATCTGGTAGAATGAAATATACATTTTTAAGATGCATGATGACATGATGTACTGAAAGACTTTTTTTTTTAGGGTTTATTCTCCAAATTTGTTGGTTAAAGCCTTAAAGGAACACGCATACATACAACACAAGAGACTAACTACAACGTGATGACGATAATGTGACTGAACAATCACAACATGTTTCCAACGATGAGTTTTCTTGGTTTTCGAACTTTTTAACCCGACTTGAAGAGCAGAACAGCTTTTTGGTCGAGGTAGAAGTAAACGAAATGGTTTGTCTCGTGCGTTACATACGAACCTGCAGGATAATGAAGGGTAAAGGAACGAGTTAAGATTATAAGGCTAGAACGCAAGTAGTAGAGTAATATTAAACAGCAATAAGATTCTTATCGGCACATAGTAGAAGCCAGTACTACGGCTTTGGAAATATATTACTTTTTCTTGGAATATCACGCTTGTTGATAAGAACGCAAAGACTTTTGGTTAGATACGAGATTCGTGAGGCTAAAGTGTGGTACCAGTACCACAATTATGCCCTATAGAACAAAAAGATTCTATACTAAAATGCATTTGTTCAAAAAAGCACAAAAGACTGATCATAGAAAAGATTTGAGCAACTGCAAAATGAATTCTGATGAAGCTAGCTAGGCTGTAAGCTCTAGATCCAAATTACATATTGTAGACTTTACTTAACTACTTAAGAGGAAAAGACTTAGCTAGTTGGTACCAGAATCTTAATCATTTGCAGTTTCAAACTTACTTATCACAGACCAAACCTATACTTTCCTCAATGCTAAGCGCACAAAGAACCATTCAAACGCAAGAAGAACAACCATTCCAATATAACACAGAGAAGCAACAAAATAAGGCCAAACTCACTATTAACCAGAGAAGAATAAAGGACGGATTAACATCAGCAAAATCAAACCAGCCAAAGAACATATGTTCATAACTAGATTGAGTTACTAGGTGATCACTATCTCCCCCTGGATAGTGATGTCGAACAATGTCGCCATAAAGAGAAGTAGAGTTAACTAACCAAAGTTGCGACCAACAATGCAATGCCAAGTAGCACCATGTTTCTTGTCAAACTCCTTCTTTATATTCTCAGCTATATCCTTCTCCACACTGTACTTCTCAAATGCCTGCCAAAAAAAAAATTAAACATATAAATCACAGATTCTCAAATGTAAAATCTCAATTAAGCAACTGTACAATAATCACTCCAGAGATCACACTCTTAGTATAAGAACTCATCGATTCAGCATTTCATAATCCAAAGTTACAAACAGAGATCGAGTCTAGTTTCCGTACACAAGAATCTTCAAGATTAGCAAAAAAAATGAGATTCCGAAATCGAAATCCTCAGCTAAAACTACTTAGAAGAATCTTAGGCGCAAACAGTACGACTCCATAACCTAAAACCCCTAGGATCAAAGATACGAAATCCCTAGAAATCGAAGAATGTACTACGATGTCTAAAGAGAGTAAGAAAAAGAGCTTAACGATGCTAGCGATGTCGATAGCTTCCTTCTGCATATCCTCTTTCATATCAGCACTCTTGATTACAGCTCGCTTCACCGCCGGTGGGTAAGCTTCGACCTCCGGAAGACTAGATCTCCGATCATCCGGATTCGTTTGCGCCGGTGCACCTCCGTTCACACTCTTCTTCCTCCTCTCGTCACTCATTTTTAGTTGTTGTTTTTCTTCTTCGTCGGTGAATTTCTTTTTGAAATGAGGAATTTTTGCTGAAGATTTAAGCTGAAAATGAGTAAACAAGTGAAGAGAGAGAGAAGCTGTAAAGTCACGGCGAAGAGTGTGGTTTCAGCGCTTCGTCCCGACTATTATTTCTTTTTATTTGTTAATTTTGTTATATTTTAATCTTTTTTATAAAGTTTAAGATAATTTATGTTTCGTTAGTAGTATTTTTCATTTCATATATTTTTCGTATTTAAATATGAATCAATTTTCTGATTTAATAAACATTAAATCAAAATACTATATTTAAAATAAACAATTAGGCTAATTAATATACATATATGAACATGTAATACAGAAACTATTATAACTGTGTAAATTCCCTAAAAACAGTAATCAATCGGCTAAGAAGGTTACCAAAGTAATCCTATTCAATATGTTACAAATATCTGGCCAAATCTTTCTTCTTTCTCTTTCTCTTTCTCAATCTTTCTTCTTTTTCTTTTTCATTCTTTCTTCTTCCTCTCTCCTCGCTCAAGATACCATCACATATTATATGAGAATTCAAAAAAAGACTCATGGTTCTTATGATGTTAGTAGCTAGGGAGGTGGTTTTGATAGTGAAAGGGGTGGTGGTGGAGCTCACGGCAAGAACAATAACGGATTGTCGTCATGGTGAAAAAAAAAAAAAAGTTGTACATATGTTCTAATGTTTTCAGGCTAATCCCTTTCACTGGTTTTGCATAATAAAACAATCCGTGAAAAACCAGAAACCAAAAATAATCTTAACATGTTATACTATATGATCAAATAATGTAGATATTAACTGATTTTTAACATCTTAATTCTTTCGTCAACTTAAACTATTTAAGATCTGCCTTACATTGAAATGGATTAACCTTTTTAACCTGTTTTCAATTAGTTGATATTTATTTTAAATACTTTTAATAACATATCTCAGAATTATTTCAAATATTTTACATATTTTGATAGAATAAACTCATGGAAATTCAAAAACTATAAACATCAATCTTCTTAACCCATAACACTATATGATCCATGCTTACCAAGTAAATAAGTTTATTGTATAAATGGTATATATCAAAATATACCTCAAAAAATATTTTTATTGTATAAGTGATATATTTTTTCGTAAAGATGAAAGAAGATAAAAACGAGAAAAAATATAATAATCAATATATTTTTATTTATAATGATTAATCTTTATATCATGATTCATGGTTATTTATGGTAAATATATAAAACTTTTTATTATTTATATTTTTTTAGTGATATATTTAGTCTAAATTAATCTTAATAAAATTTTAACATTTTTTATAAATTTTAATGACATTTCATCTAATATTACATGTGACTAAATGTTTTTTTCAAAAAAATTGATTTTAATTTAATATAATAGATATATCAAACCGTTTAAAGATATACATTTTTTTAGAAACATTAGACCAAAAAGATATTTTTATTTAAGTTATGCTTAAGCCTTTTTGGTATACAAGCAACACTTCCGTTCCTCTATTAATAAGAAAAAAGTTATGAACATCGTTTTTCACCACAGACCTGAGACATGATTAAATATTGGATTGAATTTCTATAGCAAAGTGTAACTAGATTAAATATTGGATTGAATTTCTATAGCAAAGTGTAACTAACTAATTATTGTGATATATCTTTTTTTTTTGTGCACCAAAATTATTGTGATATATCTATTTATGCATATTGCGGCTACTTTATATACTATGCATTGAAAGGCCACCTTGTCACGAACATCCAATGTGTACAGCTTTGACATGCTTGATTCGGAAATTGTGTGTCGAACAACATCTTGTTTAAGTTCTATGGAACACCTCCACTTTGGGGAATGGGTAAATAAGTAAGGTGGATGGTTGTATCAAACAAAAAATAATAACAAACGGGCATTTCTCCTGTGGAAGCAGATTAGACGGGTGGATCCTGTGGATTCAAGATTGCAAGCTTATGACAGGGAAGAAATCTGATGGTGAAAGTAAGGATATTGTGTACAAGTTGCTCGTCTGCAGATTGATGACGCAAATGAGAAACACTGAAGATGCTAGAAGGAGAATTAAATTCATATATGCATATCCAACTATCTAATATGGCGAGGATGCAAATGAAAAAAGTCCATACATAATGTAGATTATTTCAGAAATTGCCATGGAACATGATAAATAGGATGAGCAGACTTATAATGAAGAAATTATAGAGGAAATTTCTAAAATTTTGTTGTTGGCATGGAGAGAGAAAAGGAAAGAAAAGCAGGTAAGTAAGTTCATCGTAACCAGACTTAACCAGGAAAAATATTCGTAATGAATCTTTGGTATTATTATCTTTCGATTAATGCATTTCAACGGTGTAATGGTATTTGTCTCGTTTTCAATTTTCATACTATATTTTTCGTGATTTTTAATAATCTGACTGCTTATTTACTTTGTAATGCTAAAATTATGTCTTTCAATATTTCTTTTGTATATCTGCATATTTGGATTTAACTCGATTTTTAAAAAATCTAAAAACAAAATTGTTTCTTTTTTTGTCAACCTAAAAACAAAATTGTTAATTAAATTTTTTTAGAAAAAAAAAAATTATACACTTCTGGTAATTATTAACAAAATAAGAATAATGTAAACTATATAAATTATTTAAATGACATAAATGGAAATTAATAATTAATAAAATTGTAATTAATCTCCTTAATATATTTATTTGAAAATTGTAAATATTATATATAGCATCTAAAAATATTTGGACTTTGGGAAATAATTTTTTGTCTTTCACATATGTGATTTCTTCATATGAAAAATTCTACTACTATGCAAATTCAAAATATTTATTGAGCAATAATCTTTTAACAGTGTATGAGAAGTCCAAGTGTGAAGTAAATTTCAAAACTTTGGAACGAAATAAATATGTATTGGTTATTTGCTTTTTATCTTCAAGTGCACTTCGTAACAGCAAAAAAAAATTGAAACCGTTCAAACCAATAAGGTTTGATTGGTTTTCTTCCGAAAAAAAAAAAAAAAAAAGATTTTTGATGAGATAGATAACATGTAATTTTATTTGATGTATGGGTAATCTTTTTTTTTTTATGGGTAATCTTTTTTTTTTTATGGGTAATCTTTATCGCTCTATATTATAATTTGGAGTAGTCTGCATCTGGTAAGAGTTTGTGAATCGTATCATCAATGAAGGCAAGTGGTGTTCAACAAAATGGCCTAGCCACCAACCTAAGCGTCCTCTGACCTGGATTTCACACAATAAATCCAGTTTCACTATTCTCTCGTTGATCCGTAATTCCGTATGCATATACAGTACGCGTTTGTTTAATCAAATTTCAATAAACATGGATTCAAAAATGAAAATTAAATATTAATATAGTTAGTCTTGAAAATGACATCAAAATCGTAGATGGTTGTGGTTAAAGCCTACTAGCGACCAAAGTGAAGTATCTCAACAAGAGATGCCAATTATACCCTTGCTTTTCATTGATAACAATTTTACTATTTCAGAAAAATATATGTTGTTTTTACCTTTTTAGCCACAATCAAAGGAAAAGAGAGTATATGTTATTTATTATTTTTTATAGAAAAATAAAAAAGAGAGCTGTTCGATCTGAAAAAACGGTTTAATTATGTAGGCGCGACTTTTGCCCTAGCCACCACATGGGACATGTGTTAATTTAATTAACAATAGTGTCTCCTCTCCATTTCTGTACATGAATAGCTAGTAAGTACGATGGTTTTTTGCACCAAAGTTTAGCCCCAAAAAAAGTACGATGGTTTAGGAAAGGGTCAATTTGTATATGGACATTTGTCTATCTTGTATTAATCCGCTAAACTTTATGTATAACATGGTAATTGGTAAAACACGTCATTTGTTTTTCTCTCATTCGTCTAGTAATACCTATTTGTCAATATACACAATTGAAAATATTATATTGTTAAGCAATTGAGTGCATTATAGTGTGAACCTATATAATATAAATAAAAAAAAATTAAAAGCCGTCCACAAAACAATATAAAAATAAAGGTCACGTACCCCCGAATTAAGTAGACTTCACATTCCCCTCCAATCTCTCACTCCCTCTCCTTTCCTTCTCTTTCTCTCTTTTTTTCCTTGAGAGACTTTTTTCAGAAATGGCAGAGCCAAGTTTCTATATCGGAGTCATAGGTAAAACACCCTTCTTCACACGTGTGCTTATATCTACATGTAAATATACGCGCGGATGAATACGTGTGTCGGCAACTCTATAGATAAATACCATACTTAACAATTCCTCTTGCAAATTGTGTTGACGCAGGAAATGTAATCTCGGTACTCGTCTTCCTCTCACCAGTGTGAGCTCTCTTTCTATCTCTCTCGATATAATATATAGTTTTCTATATTTTGATTATTGATCGATTGGTCCAATATACAAAATTCAGGGAGACGTTTTGGAAAATAGTGAAGCGAAAATCGACAGAGGAGTACAAAAGCTTGCCGTACATTTGCACGTTGTTAGGATCGTCGTTATGGACATATTACGGCATCGTCACTCCCGGAGAATATCTTGTCTCCACCGTTAATGGCTTTGGTGCTCTTGTTGAGATCATCTATGTCTCGCTTTTTCTCTTTTATGCCCCTCGACATCTCAAGGTTTTTTTTCCTTTTATTTTGTTTTACTAATTTATATATGATATATACCCATTATATGTGCTTCCTGATCTCCTGTGTTTCTTATATGATACTCGGTTGATGCAATTATTCAGATTTGGATCTAACTATCAGTTATCTACCTATATCGCATTTTTTTTTAAGTCAAGTTGATTAAAATATGTCATCCACTTGTTATAAGATATACTAGAATGACTTGTAAAGTAGAAATTCTAATGTATTCGTACACATACAAAGCGTTTGGTTGATTTTTTTTTTTTTTTGTTTACAGTTAAATTCAATCTTAGTGGTAGCGATGTTGAACGTCATTTTCCCGATAGCAGCGATTGCGGCCACGAGAAGTGCGTTTAAAGATGAGAAAACGCGTTCTCAATCGATGGGTTTCATATGTGCTGGTCTCAACATTATAATGTATGGTTCTCCTCTTTCTGCTATGGTAAGTTCATTCTTAATTTTCACATATCTGTCCAAAACTTTATATTATACTGAGCATAGCTATTTTATATCACCCACGTTTTGAAATAAAGAAGGTCCCCTTTGTATAATTAATTCTCAAAGTTATCTGTCCACATCAGATATTCATTATTCGATCAAGCTGGTTTCTTGACATTGTTCATCTCCACTTATCCTTTTTGAAATTGCGTAAGATTAACTGAGGCTGTTTTTTTCCCCTTGAATTGAGTATATTCCAAACAAAAGCTTAGCCGTCCATGATTAAAAAACGACCCACCTGATCTATAAAGACTAATATATTGTATAAAAAACATAATGATTTCTTTTGATTTTTGTAGCTTACTCCTTTATTTTGTTTTTTAGTTAGTGGTAATCGAATTTGCACCCAAAAAAAATAAAATATATAGTGGTAATCGAATATCGTTTAGGGATTTAGGGTATATAATCATTTTGTTTCAGAAATAAAGTCAGTGGTTTTTTTGTGTGGTGGTTAGTCATTTTTAGTAACGTTTATTGGGAGATAAAGGTTATTTTCATTCATACATACAAATACAGTCATCATAAACCAACCATATGGCATTTTTAAGCACACGACTTTAAAAAAATCGCAGTCAGATATCAATTATATAACTTGTACGTCATTAGATTTTTCACGTTTCAATTTGAATATGAACGTCACAATTGTCATAATATGTACCCCACAGGTTTATTAATATATTTTCCAGCTAATAATGCAAACCATGACAGGTGGTGGGTCCATTATTTATACAAATCTTAAAACTTAGAGAAAGACATACTTATCATTTCATTTTCATATTTCGGGGGTAAAAGAGAAGAATACTTGCTATAATATAAAATAAATAATAGATTAATAGTGTTTTTAAACTAATTTGCAGAAAACGGTAGTGACGACAAAGAGCGTGAAATACATGCCGTTTTGGTTATCGTTTTTCCTCTTCTTAAACGGTGCGATTTGGGCCGTCTATGCTTCACTCCAACACGATGTTTTTCTACTCGTAAGTATTGTTTTAATTCTATGTTGTTTATATTACGGATCTATCCTTGAAATCTCCTGCCGATCCAGACTTCCAGTCTCTGTTAGGCTTTGATGCTTTGGCTTTGGACATATATTAAGGAAAAACAGGGAAACTCTAACAATATGTTAAAGCCATTTCACCAACCCCATATGTCTCTTTGATACATCAACATTAACCCCAAAATATTTTGTCGTTTTGTTTCTCACCCTACTTACCTCCGTTCTTGTCATTTTCATCCATTTTATTAGAAAAAAAAAAATGGACGAAAATGCATAATGATTTTTACAAAATTGTGGACTCCAAGTCTCCAACATCAAACAACTGATTTTTTTTAGGCGAATTTTCCAAACAATAATATTTTCTAAAAAGTGGTTGGTCGAAAAAATGCAACAAGTACTATTATGTCGGGTCGTTTGCAAGATGCGTCTTCTTCATAAGATTGCGGATAGGCATTGAATTTAATTATACTGTTGAGAATTATTCTAATTAATTATTTTTTTGTGGTTAAATTGAGTAGGTGCCAAATGGAGTGGGGTTTGTGTTTGGGACAATGCAACTCATACTTTATGGAATTTACAGAAATGCCAAACCGGTCGGTTTAAGCAACGGCTCAAGTGAGATTGCTGCAGATGAAGAGGAAGGCCTCACATCACGTGCTCCTCTCCTCTCTTAAACCCCATTTTTCACCGTTTTATAAAGTTTAAAACAAACCACCTTTTTAGATTTTTTATTTCTTGGCGACTATTTGTGTTGATCTGGGTCTTTATAAATATAAATATTTTTAGCATTTTTTTATCCTTTTTGAGGTGTGCGATTTTGTGTTCGTTATTATTTTAACCAACTTAGTCTAAGTTGATGATTTTTTTTGTTATATATTTCTTGTAATGAATCATAGTATAAGAATTGCAGACAAAAAAAAAAATTTGTAATGAATCTTTTTCTTATGTGTCAATTCGAGAATTGCAAGGCAAAACAAATTTTTTATTGTTCATTTCGTTTGAAGCTTTAGTAGTATCCTTTATCTAAACCTTATGTTATATATGCCCAATCATTCAAACGCGACTGCAGCATCCATAGAGTATATGTAAGTACTGTTTGCAATCTAAAACCTCAGTTGAAATAAATACCCAAGTAGGAGTAGACTAGTGATAGGCCTGATAATTGGGAGATATATTAGTGATGCTCTCTAATTTGATCTTACCTAAAGACGGGATGGTATGCTCATAAGTGCTCAGTTACTATATAGTCGAGAAATTTGAATTTCTTAGGAGCTTTAGTCCAACCAAAAAAAAAGAAAGAAAAGTAAATACTATTACCGTTAATAGGAGACAATCGTAACAGTTGTAACCTTTCACCTTTATAGCTAAAACTAGTGATCCGACGTTCGTCTGAGGTAACACGGTTTCGGTTGGAAACCAGTCCCGGCCAACCACGGGTTGTTTTCCCGTAACCCGAAAAGCCTCTCTTTACTTCAACCCTCTTTCTAAGTTTACTAAACACCACGTTGGACCTTGGATTACTTCTTCACTAACTAACCTTTTCATTTCTCCTTCCGTTTTTCTCGGCCCTCCAGTTAGTCGCGTTGTCGTATTTTGACTTGAGCATTGGAGAGGACAATCCCCTTTTTGTCTTCCGCTATCTATCATAACCAAGTACTTGTCTTAAAACGCCATACCTCAGGTGGAAGCTGAAGGAAGAAACCATACCCTTAACTCCGAGAGGATACTCCAATCCGCTCTCGAACGGTTGAACCGCCTATCCGCACAGTTTCACGAGATTCTTAGTTGATTGGAGTATTGGACCAAGCAACGGTCATATCGCTTTGTACTCGGTTAGACCCACAAGTGGCCCAAATTTCCAAAAAAAATCTCAAAGAAAAAAGAGCCTCTTTGCATTGTATATTATATTATTAGGCTCCTCAACAATACTATGGGCACGAAAGGCAACCATCCTATCGTTGTTTTTAATGTTGTCAAGAACAACTATAAGAAATGGTAACAAAATATCCATTATTTCAACAGTGGAAATTCTCTTGTTTTGTTGACGTTGTTTAAAAGATATCATAAATTCATAATTTATGGATAGAAATTACTTATAACCAACAACAAAACGAATACCACTTTTGTAAGAAAATATGAACTGATCAGGTAGATCTTATGTTACTAATTCACATATTTACGTGACAAATCAATTCAAGAATATCGTATACTTCAGTATCTCGTCAATTAACACTGATGTGATCTGATTTGTATACATAATTAGGAATTTTGGAACATTTATCTTTGGGAGTTGTAGATATCCTATTTACACTTCCACGTTTTATTTGTAGTATAAATGTAAACTTTTCATTAAGAGAAAAGATAACATAAAATTCTCTTCTGTTGTCTCTTGTTTTTTCAATTTCCCTAGTTCAAATTTTACGTCACTTGAATGTTTCATTTCCTGATTTAAATGATAAGTTATCTCAAATATTCGATGCAAAACATCCAGATTTCTTCCGAATTATAAAATAGACCCTTGGATGCATACGACAAAACATTGTAAATATACGAACTCGATCAAAATATATTTTAAACTGATAATATTATCTTTATTTTACGTTAATTTCCAGCATATAGATATATAAGACAAACATAATCGGAAATCATGATAATCCCCTTCGACACCCTCCTGTGTGGAACCAACCAATACAAATCCTCAGAAAGGCTTAGCTTTGTTTTTCAAAAGCATTTCCCTGAGCTCCGCTGGATCAATCTCATCCGCACGATTAGAGGGTCTGTAGTATCCCGTGACTGGATCTGGAGCCCATGCAGACTCTGCCTCTTGATTTGCTCTTTGTTCGATCTTCCCCACCGTAACTCTGGTGGATACACCCTTACTGAATCCTGGTGCTGTCGTAACGTAACTCCTCCTATAATCAAAATCAAAGAACAATACGACAAAATTTAATAAATAAAAAAAAATATTTCCCGATTATATTTTATATTTTGCTGAACAGAAAAGACTAAATAATATAACCAAAAAAAGGGAAAAAAAACATGATAAACTGATCATATCATGCATAGACTAGTTATATCGTTACACTTCGGATCAGGATTTGATAAGTAAACGAATACTCAAATGATTAGATCCAAGTGAGCACGTGTCTGATAAATCAAAACTTTCGCCATATACTCAAAAACATAATCAGTATTATAATTTAACAAGAATCATACAATATTTATTTTATTTTATTATTTTCTATCGGAATATAAGAAAGTGCATGATCTACGGAAATAAAAGAGTGTGTTTTAAAATAAATAAAACGAACCATCTAAACTACAAGTACCTTAAGACAATGGAACCAGAAAGATTGCCGGATGCGACGGAGAAAAGAGATTTGACGGCGCCGGAGAGTGAACGAGCAGTTGCCATTTTCTTATTTAGATATATAGTTCGAATACTTATATATGCCGATCGAGCTTAGCTTTAGCTACCGCAAAAGACGTTAAGTTCTTCCCGAGGTAAGTATATAAATACCCGAGGAAGATAAACAGTCCTTTTGCAGTAGCCGCCGGTGCTAAGCCGCCGTCAGATTCTCCGGTGATGATGGTTTCTGGAAGTCTTTAGGGTTTTCGTTGGGCATGGTTTATATACACGACCACGGGAGGGAAATGGTTTTGGGCTCATGGGCTTTTCTGTGGACCCACGAAAGTAAACTGAGCAGAGTTATACTCTAATCGTTTTTATTACCTGGCTAGAATCAAGGTCACTTGAAAGAAAAACGATACGTATAGCAAAAGTTAATAAAGATCAGCGAATAAACAAGTAATTTCGAATCAAAAGATCTGCATAAGGTCGGTGAGATCTGATGATGAGGTCTACTATAAACGTGTCCGTTACGTATCATAACAAACAAAACAGGTGTCCTCGTACTACAAGAGATAGGCTTTGCTTTTTGTTGAAATCATCAATGCAGGATCTTGGATCGCACTAAACTCATTCCTATTATATTCAATCAGTGTTATTTACTTCTTTTTTTGTTGTTGTTAAAGAATCAGTAATATTTATGATGCTTCATTAAGCAAAACAACCCCAAACATTAAATTGCTCGATCAAAGTTATTTAGTGTTAGGGGTACTCCATGACGTGTTGCGATATACTATATATCAACTAATCTCGTAACTGATAGCATAGAAAATCTATATTTAATATCATTAATTCATTATCCTTCTGATTTCTCGATCATTGTAATCTTCTTTCATACCTAACGGATTTATAATCATGTTGGATAATAAACATAGATCGATTCCCTTCATTTTGCCAACTACCATCACCGAGAAGTATAAATATGTTCTGTTTCAAATTTATTTAGAAATAATTATCCAATCAAGCCTGGCTTAGTCAAAATTGTAGGTTCATTTACATATAAAAATTTAACGCAAGCCTGGCTTAGTCTGAATAGGTTTTTTTTGTTAAGCACCAAAGAAGAATAAGAGAAGAAGAGAAAGTAAATATATTCTTAAACATAAAAGTACATGAGCTACGACCGTTAACAGAATAGATTACAAATGCCTTTAAGAACTTAAGTACATGGCCCCTTTTTCTCACCTAAAAGCAAGGCACCCTTATAAATCTTCCGGAAGAAAAACAGAATCATGAAGACTATTGAGATTCCCAACAGGAGGAGCTTTGAGATACAGATAAGAGAGATAGAGAGCTTATTAGAAGCGCCTAATCTCCTTGGGTGGTTTGAAATTGACAGGGTGAGTTTCTGGAGTTGCGTTCTCATCTTCTTTCCACATCTTTATCGTCTTATCAGCCTCGCATGTTATCAATCTTGAACCTGTCTGATCATAACACGCTGCATATATACCCGCTTCACTTTCCAATGAACCTGCCATATGCCCAACATAACAACAATTAAGACCAATTATTATTTGCTTTCGAGGCCTAATCATACACTTCAAACACCTAGGGGCTCAAATTTGGTTCAGTTTTGTGGTAATTTACCATACTGAGACTTCTACAATCTCACCTTACAAGCAGAATGAACATGAAACAAGCTATGAATGTACGTACCAGGCTGTACAATAGTTTCTGTCTGTTGGAAACTGTGACCACTCTTCCAGTCCCAGAACCATAGACTTCCATTATCACCTTAATTTGTACATAGATAGAAACAGTTTTAGTTAAAAATGACAGTAAAGGTAAGGCAGATAAACAATCACCAAAAAAAGGGGTTCAAATGAATTTGTTACCTCCAGTGACCATTACACCATCCTCGTTCACAGCCATTGCGTTGATTATTGTCTTCTGCTGCGAACTGTTCCACGGAGAAATACAACATCAGAATACCAAAACTATTTACTTTCAAATGAAACTCTTGCTTCGAAAGTACTACCGATTCAAAAGAATGGGTTATATAATATATCTAGCAGAGACTTACAGCATGTTGTGGCAAAACTCTCCCTTTGGAAGACTAAATTTCTTGGTGTTGTCAGCTGATGCAGAAGCAAAGGCATTCCTAAAACGAAAACAAAGAGATATTTTTAGGAAATGTTCAGGTGGATCGTCTTGATGAACCTTCTGTTCGAAAAATAAAGTGGATGCACTGCAACTACACATACTCTTTAGGATGAAGTGTCATTGCTCGGACAGATTTCTTATGATGTGTTAGAGTCGACATTGTTTTTCCTGCATATAATAATCCAACAATTCAAACGAAATCATATACATTGAGCAAGTGATTATCCAATAAGAAGGGATTTAGAACAATGGTTAGAATGATAAAATATACCATATCGAAGGTCCCAAAACTTAATAGTCGTGTCATGAGATCCGGTTACAACTTGTGGGTCCTGCAACATCACAGAACAAAAGTGAGTCCCAGTTACTATTATAAGAGATTCTGAAAGCAAGTCGAAAAGTCTATCAACAGGTCAGATTCCGAAAGAAAGTCAGAAACTCTAACAACAAGTCCATATGAAAAGAAACGTACAGTTGGACGAGTGAAAACAGAGCAAACGGTGTTGTCATGTCCTGAGAGTGCAAAAATTTGCATCTTGGTACGAATATCCCACACCTACAAATAAGCAAACATGGACTTTTAACTACAGATTCACCAAAGCTCAAGCATCAAAACTCAAAAGAGCAGAACTATACATATGCTAATGTACAAAGGATATAAGTATTATAGTAATTTTCTAACCCTGCAGACAGAGTCTCGCCCTCCAGTTAGTAAAACGTCCAAAGTTGGGTGAAGAGCTAAGCAATAGACTCCACTCAAGTGACCATGATAAGACCGGATAACCTTATTCTGCTCAAGGTCCCAGCATTTGACTTGCTTGTCGTCACCAGCGGAGAACATATATGTATGTCGATTGCTTACAGCAAGGCCTGCGACAAAGTCAAATACGAAATCTCAGAATTGTAACTTGTTCCCCGAGTGTTACTCATAAAGACGTCTACCAACTCAACTGGAGAATATTTAAGAGGCTAACCTCGTACTTGCTCGATATGACCAGTAAGTGTTAGCTTCAGAACTCCAGTTGCTACATCCCATATCTAGTAAACATAACAAAATGCAACCAATTCAGCAATTGTATTACATTTCAGGAATGCTACAAGCGCTAGAGTTGATAGTGGCAACGCACTACAGTGCAACTTAAGTTCCAGTAACTACCCACAGAATGGAAGTCTTCTATCATGAGATATGAGTATAGCAAGAAAACAAATTCGGAAAAATATAATTCGAGGAAGCAACCATATCTATTACCTTGATGGTACGATCAGCTGAACCAGTACAAAACCATTCATTACTCGGGTCAAAAGCGACAGATCTGACCCAACCCAAGTGCCCCTGAATGACCTGTGAAAAGAATAATGAAGCGCAAGTCAAGAACTCCTCAAATGAACATAAAGAATCTTCTGGAGGCCAACCAAAGGCCAGAATCAGTGTGATGCAGCAACGATGGTGTCTCACAGATCTTACCCTGTAATTCTTCCATGGTGCATGCCACTCTGGGCGAGGCCATCTACTCGGTATTCTCTCCATTAATGCAGCAGTTGAATAGTTTCTGTAACACGCAGAGAGACACAACAACAAATAGACTCAGAATGAGAAAACCACCGTATATGTACAAGCTTGTATTGCAATCGAGATGAAGATTGAAAAATGGATAAGAACGAGACAAGAAACCTTTCATAAGAGGATCCATTTGCAGGAATGATGGTGGTGCTTTTGCCTGAGGTACCAGCACTGTTCCTTCAATTCGAGAACCGAAACATTTTTAATCAGCATCCTCACAATAAAATTGAAGAATAGCATACAAACCAACAAAACCAACGACAAAAAGGTAAAACTTACAAGCCTTTCGGCTGTAGAGTAGGACCAACAACAAGAGCATTCTCTGTCACACTCTTCTGAGTACTCTTGGAACCTTCAGGACCTGCAGAACTCATCGAGCAATACTTAAGAGAAACTCAACTAAGAGAGAGAGAGAGGAAACTAGTTTTTCTTTTTATCTTTCATCAACAAAACACAATACCTGGGAGCGCAAGAGCACTTGAAGTTCCTGCCTGCTCATTGCTACGTTCAGGTTGACGTGGAGGCTGACTCACAGGTTCGACACCTCCAAACTCAACTTGCATCTAAACAAGAAAACTTCTGAAAATCAATATCTATATACCCAACTCACAAAGCTGAAGTAACGAAGCTACTTAAAAGATGTCTCATTTGCATTCATCAGTGAAACAGAGAAATCAAAAATCGAAACTTTCAAAGTTGGAAGCTTTAAAGATTTCTAATTACCTTATGGCTGAGACGAATCTTCTTGCTGCAAGAAAAAAGAAAAGAGAGGAGAGTTTATATAATTCTTTAAAGAGAAAAAAGGAAGGAAGAAATTGGGGATCGGAGACTAACGCTTCGGCATCAGGAGGAGGGAATTGGGAATGGACGGGGGAGAAGAGATCGAGTGCTCGTTTTATGGATTTGAAGCTGAGGCTTTTCAGTGACTGTGGCTCAACGGATTCAATGGGTTCAACCTCCGTCGTCGGAGCCGGCATCGTTCTTGCGGTTAGGGTTTACAGAGAGAGAGAGAGGGACTGAAGAAGTAGTTTATGGTTGTCTTTAAAATAATGTTGACCTTTTTTTTTGTTATTTACGAACACATCTCTCTACTCCAATGTCACGATTTATTTCGCCGAACATTATAATAAAAGAAAATTACCTTTGGTTTATTGGAAAATTGGAGGGGAACTATAAATAAGTTTTTTTTTTTTTTTGGGCTTACAATCTTATTATATTTGATAAATGAGTTTGGCCAAGAATCAGTCTTTACTCTTTAGGATGGTTAATCTAGTAACTACTTTTAGTAAAATTTTAATTAAAAAATTGAAACAAAAAGGAACTAGGAAAAACGAAATTAACAAAATTAACAAAAGAGAAACGAAATTAAAATATTAGAAAGCAAAAATAGAAATAAAATTGACAATCATATCTACACATTATCAAATAAAATAAAAAGTCAAAACTAAATATTGCATCTTATTATTTAGGAAGTTTTTTTTTGACATTTTGAGAATAAATTTCTTGTGAAATGAGTAAACACATGGAAGTTCAAAAAATACAATGAAAAAATGTTTACTAAAGATTCTCCGATGCAAGTCAATAACAATTGAAAGAAAATCACAATATAGCATTAGATATTGAAAAATATGGGAGAAAAAGAGGAAAAAAATAATATATAGACTGATGGGAATTGTGGCATTTCCATAGTCTCTCCCAAACTAAAATAAACCTTTTAAAAAACAACATTTTGTATTAAAGGTGTTTTGAACTCGAGATATTTTATTAAATAAATTTTAATCTTTTAAATTGAGTAATTAAAACGATCATGATAAATGGCAATTTATTTTTTTAGGATATTAACATGCATCAAAATATATTTTATTTGTTAAAATGTTAATACTATTAAGAAAAAAACGCTAAATTATAAAAAATTATTTTCTTTAATAATAACCAAAGGAGGAAAGTCATAAAACAAAAAAAATTATTTTTTTTTGAAAGAAGAAAAGGTTCTCAAAAGAGAAAACTTATTAAAAATGAGTTATAAATAATTTTTTTAGAAATCATAAACCTAAAAAAATTAGAGACAGTCATTTCTATATGAAATATTTACTCTCTCAGAATTTTCATCAAAACACAATAATACAATTTAAAAGAATACTATGAATGTTTTCTTATTTTTTTTATTGATTTTAATATTCAATATCATGTTAAGAAAAAAATTGTTTAACGTTAGATACGTCTTTGTTCAATAATGAGTCGCATCTATATTTATAACGTTAAATAAGTCGTATTTATTTGTTTAATATATTTATTTTTATCTATATATTTTAATTTTTTTCATTTCTAATTCGAATAATTTTAATATTTTTTAGGAAAAGATATTATCATAAAAATAATGAATCCATTTTATTCTTTAACGAGTTTATAGGGATGAATATTTTCTACGAACAATTTATTTAATATTAAATCAATTAAATAAAATAAAAATAAGTAACAAGATATTACATCTTCTATTAAAGTTAATCTGTCAAATTAAAGTAGTAACTAATTGACAGATAACAAGATATCTAATTTAGTTTTGTTTCATATGCTTGCATTCTGTTGTGCACATATAATGTAATTCAACAACCTGAATCAGCTAGCGATTGAAAAAAAAAAATAAAAGAATTGATCTGTAGTTATAAGATTGGACGGGTTAAAGTAATGTTTCTGAAATACAACAAAGCAAAAGCTTAAATCGCAAATATTTAATAGATAATTTATTTATAATTGTTAAAACAATAAAACCTAGAGTTTGTTTAATTTGAATGTAGTTTTTTGCTATCAACTTCTACTATTTTTAATGTTGAATCAATATCCACCATATCGACAAACATATGACCTTATATCCAAGTAATATGGCAAAGTTTCAGAGTGCAAGTGAAAAAGAAAAAAATACTCCAAACAAATAGTACCTACCAATTATTCTAACCACGATGTTGTATTGCATAGATCAATGTTAAAATTCCAATTAGTTTTCTTTAGTGTTTTGTCAAAAAGTCAGAAAACATCGATTGCAAAACTAAATGAAAGAAAATTAGTCATATTGACCAAAAATTAAATATAAAATTAAAATTAAACAAAAGAAAATTAGTCACATTTGCCAAAGAAAAAAAAAGATCAGAACAGAGTAAAAATTAAATGAATAAAAATATGTCACATCAGAAAGAAAGAAAATTAGAATTAAGGTTAACTAAAAGAAAAGTAGTTACATCAGAAAAATTATATTTCTTATATAAGAAAGGTATGAATAAGATTAGCTTTTTGGAAAACTAAAACGAATGTGACTATATTTCTACACTTTTATAATAAAGCTTTCATGAGTTATTTCAAATTCTATTTTGAATTTCTATATTTCTCATCATTAAACGCTCTTAGCTTGGATAAATCCTTATCTTGGAACTGCTTATATAGGTGAACACCCTTGTTTGTATTTGTTCTATGATTTGAAGCTTAAAGCACTCGAAAAAAGGGCATATTGTATAAGGTCACAAAGAAAGAAACAAGCTTTAGGTTTGTCACCAAATTTTTAAAAGAGATCTATTGATATGCATAAGATATCGATGAAGGCTGTTTTTATTGGCAGCCCGCCAAAATTACATTCTTATAAGAGAACTCTTCTTATAAACATAAACTTCAATTTATAGGAAACACAAACACATTGGACTTCCATTTATAAACACAATTCTGCCATCCTCTCTCAAGAAAATGTTGATTGATTCACATGTTACTATGTGGTTTCCTGCACTGCGCAGAAAAAAAATTATGTTAAATTTATTTAAATATAAAAGTCAGAAAGTTATAATCTAATTATAATCTATGTAGTTTTTTAGTTTTTGGTTTTACTTATTTAAATAGGTAAAAATTAAGACAACAAAATAATT
>OVBI01000703.1:0-57518 GCA_900406495.1 Sisymbrium altissimum
ATATGGAGTAGAGGTATATTTTTGCCCAGGTAATGAATACATGTACGGATCTGGACCGCAAAGTAGTGTTGAGGTAGGAATTGGCCATTTTCCCCCATGATAACATAACTTCCACGAGAGTTTCTGCTATATATAAATACAACACAGGATTATATATAAAATACAACACAGGAGACAAGATCACCTCTCTTGCCTTTTACTGTACACATATATTACACGCAACAAATCAAAGCAATCATTCTCCCTCACACAGTGATACAAACACACATACACGCACACACCAAATCCTTCGAACCGAAATTCACTAACTCGTGGTATTTCATACTTAGCGGACCAGTTTGAAGTGTTTTGATCCAATACCGTATCACACAAACTCACACTTCACGAGAAGCTTGACGGATTTGTACTTCTCACCTTTACGGCTATGTAAAGGAAATGCTCTTATGCCTTCCTGAAGCTCCCAAACCGGCAAGCATGTCTGTCCTCCAAAATCATCCTTCTCCGACATGTCATACTCATGCACTTCTAATCGCAGGAGGGCCAGCTCTGGAACAGTTAGTGGGAACTCAAAAACCTCATCCCAAGCTGGTATCCAATTATCCTCCAACGTCTTTGTCTTCTTCATAACTGTATCCGCTGGAACTCCAGCTATCCCAACCTGAAAATTCGTATGAAACCTCTAATTTGTATGACCATATCACTGCCAAAATCTAAGAGACAACGAACACTTTCTACTGCAAAGCATTTGTATGGGGTAAAAGGGAATTGAATTTACCCTCGTGTAGAAGTCAGGAGGTGAATATTGATCGAAATGGGTGTGGCGGAAATCAAAGTACCAGCCTTCCCCCATGTATATAGTTACCTAGGGATAAGAAAAAGAATGAGTTCACCGAGTTTTATCGGATTTGCAATGGAAACGACAAAACAGATACTCAGATATCTTACCCTCAGTGGTTGTCAAAAAAAAAAAGCATCTTACCCTCAGTGTTTTTTTGACAGGTAGAGTAGCTTTTGGGTCAAAGATGTCACTATCCGAGCCACCTTTCAGTAAAATATCGGGTTTCTTGATGTATCCACATCCGCCATTGGCTCTAAACATTCCCTGCATCAGCCACAATGATCTTCCATATCCCTGTACATTGGAAAATCATAACAGACTTAGCTAAGAATAAGGTTGATGTCCTGTAAAGTGATGGAGAATAGCTGCTCCGTAATGATGATTCTTTTTGCTGCAATGTGAAACAAAGTTGGTGATATAGCAAAAGGGGAAACCTGCATATTGAAAGCCACCATTTGAGCACCGTGACTCCAGCCAACCAGCGGGTTGTAATTTGATGAAGTAACTCTAGTTCCTTTTGGGTAAATCCTCAACAGATTTTGCTGAGTAAACCTGCACCACTCCATGATTAACAGGATACATACTGAATTGACAGACTGCAATTGTTACTTTGGAAAAGATAATCAAAATGATACGACCATAATCCAGGGGACTACCTCACAATCTGTTTCGCATATTTTTCTGCTGCCTTTTCCAGTTGTTCTTCACTCAAGCTAAGGCGTCTTACCTTATCAGGATCTACCTTTAAGCACTCAGTTATTCCCCCTTTTGGTTTCCCAGCATGGATTGCAATCAAATGTTTATATTGCGGTGGTGCATTCTTCTTGGACTTTTCTCCATCATCATCTTCATCATCATCGTCATCATCATCATTCTCACCTAAGTCATCCTGCAACAAGAAAGAAAATTAACAACTTTTCTATATGGACACTAACAGGACTGGATGAAGATGATTTGTCCCCATACAAACCTTGCGACTACTTTTGTTCCTCTCAATAAAGCTCGGAATTTCTCTCCCCCAAGCTTCTTCATCACCCAAGGCTCTACCTTTTTGCTCCACCTCCACATCTTTTCCTTCCTTGTACTCTTTCGGGGGTTTCGTTGAGATGATAATCCGCCTTTTTAAAGAGTTCGGCGATGGGAACTCCTTCAAAGATTCTCCGACAGGAGGAGTAAACAAGATTTCTCCAAATATCTGGGTAACCATCTAGTATACAGCAAAAAAACAACGCATCTCAAAACTCAATGTAATGATCGAGTAAACAGAAGAAGAAAGATCTCAAAGAAATGCAAAAATGAGGCTACCTCAGCAACTTTAGCCTGAAGTTCTGGAGTAAGATGGTCTTCAAGAGTCACAACAACAGGATAGTCGGATACATCAAAGGCATGTTGTCTGATAGCTCTTAGACACTTGATCAACTCCACAGGTGAAGTGAGAGTCCTGTTAGAATGGTTCAGTAAACAAGTAAACGAAAAGCACTTAACCTTGATTACATTAGAATAAATTTCAGTAAATTATACATTCCGTGAAGAACATCAACATCATCTTTGTTGGAGTTGGGCCATATGTCCAATTCAATCACCCTGACACCTTTCTTCAAAGCATCTATGATGGGTACCTCACTGCAGTCACTGCTCAGCTGGTTACCGGTCAAATATGAATTGTGACCCGTGAATATGAAATAATGCGATATAGGAGCATCCATGTCTTGATGCACCTGTAAATCATGCAATAATAAAACATTAGAGATTTGTCGAGAACCAATCTAAAAATCGAAAGCTAGCATCATATAGCCACAATGAACATGGAACTGTCAATAATTAATTAATTACTTGTGCATGGATTTTGTGTCAGGAATCGTAAAAGAGTAAATGTCACTTGCTTAAAAAGTACATTTCTCCTGCTACTATCTGTAAATTATTTATATCACAATAGCTAACTAGTCACGTAAAAGAAAAGGAATTAAATTGCTTCGAACTCTTGAATCGTACTCAATGAAATAACCCAAAATAAGATCTTGTATCCATGAAGCCACAATAGCATGTATGAAACCGGAATTGTATATAACTGAACTAAACAAGTGTCATGGATTTTGAGTAAGGGTTCATAAAAAAAAGTCAATGACACTTGCCTAAAAAGAACATAGCTCCTGCTACTTTCTGCCAGTTTTTGTTTTGTCTATTCAGAGTAGGTATAGACATAAAGAAAAAGCAATTAAATTGCTTCAAAAAAAACTCTTGAATCCGACTCAGAGAAACACCCACACCATTTCGTCAGCTAAGAAAGAATCAAAACGAATGATTCCAACCCACATCTGAATTTCAATGAATCCAACAGTTGAAAAGAGAAGAGAAACAAGGGGAAAATGAATGACCTGATGAAGAGCAAGTGGAGGGTTGTTTTCACCAAAAAGGTACTTGAAGAAAGCATCAAGGTGGAGACCATTACGATGAAGAAGAGAAGAGGCGGCATTGATGATTGACTGCGCATCCTCTCTGGTGGCTTTACTCTGCTTCTGAACATCGATGAGAAACCTGTGGAGATGATCGACGGTCATTACCCCATTCTCCGAGTATTTCTCGAAAATGGTCTTGATCTCACGCGGTGCCTCCGATGCTGTATACCGGAATCTCCGGCGAAAGCAGAAACACACTCTGTACGTTTGCTTCGACATGAGGAAAAGGGAAGGAGATCCTTTGGGTGGACGACAGGGAGACGGAAGACAACGAAAGCAAGTCAGAATAATTTCTTTCTTTAGGGTTTGTCTTTGTGTTCAACCAGAGTTATCTTCTTGTCCTATGGTATTTAATGACATCGGCTCCATGTAATGAAATCAATCAATCCTTCAACCTTCTCGAAGATGAAGATCTCGCTTGTGCGGAATATACCCCAAGCCAAATATATTTGTCGACATAGCTTACCAAAGCTACGAAAGGCTTTGGGCTTTATTGGGCTTAAAATTAATAAGAGCCCATATAAAGAGTTTCTAGGGTTTCGCTCCATTTAAAGGTGCAATCTGAGCGCTACCTAGAAAACCTCTCTAGCATCTCCGCCTCTCCTTTCCTCTGAAATCTAAACTCAATCCGAGGAGAGAAACGTTAGATCTTCTGCGAAAACCAGCATGAGAGCTAAGGTGAGTAATCGGTTTTTATGTTAATATGGATTCTAAGTTCTGAGAAATGGAAGCAGTTTGGGTAGTATATTTATCGTGTCTTTGTTTTTGGCTTGTATCAGTGGAAGAAGAAGCGTATGAGGAGGTTGAAGAGGAAGAGACGAAAGATGAGACAGCGATCTAAGTAGTTTCCCAACCTGTTTTGTCTTTCTTCCTTTTAAAACCAACACTTGTGAGAGTTCTGTTGGTTTTTTTTTCTGAATTTTAATGTTCTTTGTTGGACCATATAGATTCTATGTTTTGAATCAGAATTATGTTTATTACATGAAAGGATCCACGTGGGTTCTCGATTTATCCTTTATTTTCTACATTCTTGCTTATAATCGGGGTCGAATGATCATCTTTATAGTTAGCGTCTGGAGTAGGATTAGTTATATATCCTTGTGAGTTGTCAGGTCGTCGAATCTTCCTGTTAGATTATAGGAACGGAAGGAATGCTTATAAAGTTACCTTGTTTATATAGTGTATAATCATAATCTGCATTCGTTGAACGAGAAACTTTTATATGCGGATTAAATTATATTTACCAAAATCCTTTTTTCCATGTTTTAGAAATAAAAAAAATTATTTTTCACTATCATAAATTGCCATTAGACAGTGTCTTCACTTTTGTATTTGTTTGTATGATATGATTCACACTTGGATTTATCTCTGCTAAAGAAATGAGTTTGCTCGTGCATCTGTATTATTCTGCCTGTGAAATCGCAATGTAAAACTAGGATTTATATTAGGGAAAATGTGCTACTTGATTATGATGTTATACATGTAAATAGTACATACAACTGAATAGTGAAACTAGTTGCAAAAACGAGAATTTGCAATATTACAATTGTAAGAAGGTAGTCATTCTTACTAATTTTCCTACTAATCAAAAGCGAAAGTCGAGAAACAACTACGATCGTGAAAATTATAAGTCGAAAATGGCTTCCAAAATAATCAAGAATCAAAAATCAAATGGGTAAGCGAACCTGACAGAAACTACAAACTCATGAGTAGAACGAGTCTTAAGAAGTATTCTCCTCGTAAGAAAAATGGCTTAACAACAAAAAAAATGACTCACCTAATCCCGAAAAGACTTTTACAACGAAAGTAAAGTTATTATCCACACATCTCTTATAAACTGAACGAAGGAGAACATTATTCCCACTACACCTTTCATTAACCCAGTCAAATTTTTGTAAGATACGAGCACCGCCTCCGCCTGACTCTCATAGGGATTCTAATAACTTGACGGATAGCTTTCCTATTAAAAACAAAGTGGTGTGTGGTGTCTTAGTAGCCACCCATTGGTGGCATTCCAAATGGTGGCATGGGAGGCATTCCTGGCATTCCTCCCATTGGTGGTGGCGGACCATACCCACCACCACCTCCCATTCCTGGCATCGGTGGTGCAGGTAAAGCAAGTGGCAATAATTGGGCGTACATATTCTGATTTTACACCCAAAAAAAAAACAAAACACCACTTTTATGTTTATTTGTCAAGGGAAAGACTCGCGATGATATCTGAATGTAGCTGTGTAAGTTACCTGTTGGGACATGACTTCCTTCTCTTCCTGCTCTTTGGCCTTCACCTCTTTTTGTGCCTCCAGCTTGTCCTTGATTAGCTCATCCACTTTGCCCGTGTACTCTCGGATAAACTGCAAAACAAAAGGTAGGGGATTAAGAAAGTTCATCATTTGGTTCCTATCTCATCATCAAGAAGAGAATAGCGATAGTCTATGAGAGCCACGGATAGATCACCTGGAGAAGATACGGGAAGGCAAAGTCGATCATATTGTTGATCCAGGCATGTTCTAGAGCAACGTCTGGTCGGATTAAATCATAACATACAAAGAGACATGTAGCAAAGCATTCCTTTTTCCCCTGTATAATACCACAACATAAGAAAAGGGATATTAATTTCATCTTCTTGACCAATAGTTTCCGGTTTTAGCTAGAAAACGATGTATTCCTGCTTCAGACCAACTATACCTGTTCAATGAAGTAAACCAGCAGTTGTTCTGCAAGGTCATGGTCGCCAGATTGTGACGCAGTTTCCATACAATCTTTGTACATGCTATCTTTCTTTGACAAAGCAATTGATTGCTTCCATCTACCCGCTTTCTTGTAGATATAAGCAGCCACACGTCTCATTTCAACAAGCTCGTGTTTCTCGATCTGTTCTCACCATTAATAGGAAAGATTATATCATCGCTCCGGCCATTAGATTTATAGTGATATAAAAGGTGTAAGTAGATTTAGAGTCTACCTTCTGAGCGAGGCCTATCTGGTCAAAGCTGTCATGTAAATCAATAGACTCGCGCAACCTGTCATAGTCTTCTTCTTCCACGTATATCTCATTCAGAGCTTCATTAACAGCAGTGACATTGTTGCTCTGAACTGCAACCATGTATGGCTTAATAAGACGCAATTGACCAGCCTGAGATCAGAAGAAACGGATTGTTATGTAAGACAGCTTGGCTGGTTATAGGGGAAAAAAAAATCATCGGTCCGTTTCTAACCTTCCGCATAATATCAACAACACGCGTGTGATCTAACCGCAAAGCAAGCACGTTGAGAAGATCGTTGATTAGATCCGGATGCTCTTGCAAGTAGAAGTGCACAGCCTTGTAGTACAGCTCGACATTTGCAACCTTGGCAACAATGTCTTTGAATTGCATGTGCTCCCATGCTTCGGGAGAATGGTTCATGACAGTGGTCGCAGCATTATCAAACTCATCATATTGAATGTAGAGATAGGTAAGTTCCTGCCAGTGCTGTTGTTCATCACAGGCCCGTATAAGCTTGGGAATATTGAGGCGAGTGGAGAATAACTTGATGTGTTCCATAAGTTTCTCATAACGATATCTAGCATAGAGTACACCCAACTCAGTGAAGATACCCATGTGAGCACGTTCCAGCCCAAGTCCACTCTCCATAAGTGAGATTAATTCATTGAAGCACCCTCTGTTCTGGTAGAACTCGCTGACTTCTTCCAGGTCATCCACCTATCAAGCACCAAAAGATTACCCGTGGCCCAGGAATAATATGAGATACATTGGGCATAATAATATCATTACGAATTTAAATTTAAACTTAAAACAGGAAACTTTTGTGCTGACGTTCCACGGAACTAAGATCAGGTTCTTATTCACCTGAATGATAATGTTAAGACCACAGATCTGTGCCAACCGGAATTCCTCCGCATCAACACAAGCAAAGCAGACTTCCTTCCATGTTTTTGCACTGTTTGCTTTCCTTGCAGCATCAACAGCACCTTGGAACTGTTGCAACTTCACAAGCGTGACAGCTAACTTTCCCCAGTTTGATATGAACGCATAAATTATTTTTGCAGCCTCATACAGAGCTTCGTCATACAGGCGATCACCAACATTTTGTAGGTTAGCAACGTTTGGCATTAGAATGAATTCTTCAATTTCACCTAATCTATCAATCTTCGCATATGCATAGATGAGCTCACTATCGACCTTGGGTTCCTTCACCTTCTGTCTAACCATCAGAAGGTATCTGACCAAGTCATCATAGACATTAGCATCTTCAGTAGCACGTATGACCTCCAAGAAATGAGTGGCATCCTCAGCACGGATAAAGGACTCGATTGCATCACTGACTAGTCCTTCCCTGAGTTGAGCCTTTGCAACTTGGCTCCAAACAGAATCTTCTTCAACCCGGAAAGCGAACTCAACAGCACGTTCAATGCTTTTGACGTTATCCAGCAATACGTTGACAGCCTGAACATTTAAGTTAAACTTCTTGAAGATAGCAAACGCTTCCTCAAACAATTGGGCTTCAACTGCCACTTCTCCAACAGCAGGTCCATCAAAGTTGTCCAGCCTGTTAATGTAATCCATAACTCTAGATGGATCTGCCTTAATAGCTGTCAATATCAGCAGATTTTGCAGATTGAAATTTCCACTGAAGGCAGAGTTTTGAAGCACTATCTTCTCAAGAAGCTCAATGAGCTCGTGCGGTAAATCAGCAGTCATAAATGCTTTAACAGCAGCGGAAACTTGCTCTGGGCTCTTGCTTTCAGGTAAAGCAGTAGACACAACTTGGTCAATAAGTTGTCTTCTATAATCGTTGCTTTCTTCAAGAACCTTATCCCAGAGATCACCATCCATCCTCTCCACTACATACCTACAGTTGAAAAATCGTGTATAAGCAATCTACAGAGTAATCACTGTGATATACTTAAGAATTTTCATAAGCCATGATAAGATACCTCGCTTGTAGTTTGAACAAAGAATTTTTGTTGGTGACATTGATGAGTTCCTCATCACATTGTCCTCGTCTGTATGCCACAACAGCCAGTGTAGGATCACGTTTCTCGCAGTACTTACCCACAACACGAGAGTCATAGTACGGGTTGGTGGTCAGGAAATGCTCGGGGTTGTTGTTACTGTCGATGATAATTTTACCCAAGGCATTATGGACATGCACATCTTGGCTTCCCTCGCTAACTAGATGCTCCAAGAACTGAGTGAGGAGACGGAGTCGATTTCTAGAAAAGCAGGAACGTATTAGAAATTCCAGAACAGACATAATTATGAACGGAAACAAGGATGACCAAAAAACTCACCTCTTCTCGCATTCCTCGACAAGGGGTTCAACAGGCAGCAATGAACGAACAGAGAGAATGAGGCCTTTTATGAAATCTTCAGGGCATTCATCATCAAGCAACTGCCCGACAACTAAGGGAGCATTCCCAGGGTTCACCTTTGTAAGGAATCGCACGTATTAGTATATTTAGTGAAATACTGAACTCCAACGCATTAAAAATAGTAGCAAAATTCCATACCTTTTGAACGTAACCTTCAATGTAACGAAGCATGTTGTTTGTGTAGAGGTAATGAGTAAGATCAGGTACAAAGCCGAAACGGTCGCAGACATTTATCAAAGGTCGGGCATCAGGAAGCTTAGCTTCCATTAAAAAGTTCTTCGTCTTTTCAGCATCATAGAAGTTAGACTCTCTAGTCACACGCTCAACCTCCTTTATTTGACCAGTCTTGGCAGCTGCTTCAATATACTTGAAATGAATCTCAGGATCCTCACTATATTGCACAGTGGAAGAACATTGTCAACATCAGCATACAAACACAAGAATCATGCTTGTTTACAAGAATGGCCAAATTATATTACCTCATGCTCAAATATGAGCCTAGGAAAAAGTATAGCCCTTCGTATGATTTAAACTGCTCAAAGAGCTTAATACATGCATCAACACCAAGTTGCTCACAGTACTCCTTGCAAGCCTGCGATTATATGGAAACGTTAGTGTCACATTAAACAATAAGATTCATCATACCATACACCACTTACCTGAACGATTATCTGCAGGTTGCCTCTCAGATTGACCAGCAAAAGATCCTTCATGCACTCCATAGCCCAATCGCTAGAAAGAGTACCGAAAAACTCAACAAGAGCCTGCATCGCATTTTGACAGAGTGATGTTCAATAACTTGATATCACGAAGTTTAGCAGCTAACACTTATCTTAGAGCCATTACCTGTGGCTCAATAGCATGTGTGTTCACAATTACACGTTTTATATCAGGCAACTCTGAGTAATGCTGCACAGTTCAAAAGTAAGAGAAGTTAAATATGAAAAGATAATTCTATTTGGCCACGAAACAAGCAAGACAACGAGCGCCAACCTTTAAGGATTGGATATACAGTCCAGCCTTTTCACAAAGTTGAGCAACACGTGGCCGGTCATAGTGGCTGAACATCCCATTTGCTAAAATCGCATCAGCCACGTTAGGAAAGGTTACCAAGTTGATCTCCAGAACCTGTATTGACAGTTGATCTAAAGAGTCTGAGGAAAGAAGGTGAATAGAGAAAACATAGAAACATATAAGTTTGCAACTATTTTCAACCTTAGTTTGCAGAAAAGCATGCTCAGGTAAATTTGGCTTCAGCACATCCAAAAGGAAAGCAGTAGCTTCTCGGATTAGATTTCTCTGAATATGCAAAATAAATAAATTAGTACTTGATAATGCTCATGCATTGTATAAAATTCTGTATATAGGAGCAGAAAAAGTAACGGCTATGAATATTGGTGGATACACAAATTTATAGTCGTCCACCTACCTGAAGAAACAGGTCAGTGATGGTGTTGTAGTCAAGTGGACAACCTCCTTCCATTTGAGACATCATTAATGCAAAATTTACGGCTCCCTGCAAATTGCAGATAAAAGACAACTGATCTTAATAGAGGGGAAAATATCTTTTTGAATTCTAAAAGACAGTTGAGTTTAATCAGAAGAATATATTTTTTGCATCTTAAATAACGTTAGATCAGAATTATTCAACAAGAAGTTAAACTGATTCATGACTCTTCTGGTGCTTACGTAGCAAATATCTGGTAAACCAGTCCTTTAAGAGTTTAATATGCTGAAAGTATCAAAAATGCACCGCACTAACCTGAGGATCTGTACGGAGTATGGTTTGCAGAAGAAACAGGTAATCAGGTGTGTACCCAACCTAAAGTCACAACATGAAACAATTATGCTTCTTGAGCAAAATGAACTTAAAGGTAACCATTATATGGGCGGGCAAGCTTTAGATCTTGTTATTTACCTGCTTCGAGTAAATCAGTATTTTGTCAAACTCCTTTCTTTCTGCAAAAGCTGCTACAACTTTTGGAGTTGCCCGCGCTTTGATGTATATTTTCAGAGCAAGGTCATTATCCACAGTCTGAAATAGAAAGGTTTATGTCACAAAATACTAAAGGAGGACATATCACACATTTTAAAAGAAAACATTCCATTTTAAGATTACCTTGACAAGATCTCCCAGGTCTTCACTGCATTCTAACTTATCCTCTGCTAACCAGTTTTCAAGGAGGTTCTTCTTGTTTTGATTTACAACAAGGCGAGATAGTTCCAATGACTCATATGAATTGAGCTTCCCTTTTGTTAAAAGAGTCCCAAAATACTGTAACAATGGAGGAGTTTGCCCAGCTTGTACAGGAACACTCTGAAAAAATTTATATGAAAAGTTGTGTTAAGGACATTTAGCAGTAGATGAACATATTCACACAAAATAATTTGCTTGACTAAGGAAAAAAATACCTGAAATTTGGCCACTGTATCTTTTGTCCTTAGAATTCCCTGAGGAGATTCAGCAGCAAGCTCAGCAGCCTCCTTGTACTTCGTTTGAGCGAATAGCTCTTGGAACCGCTGGACAACCTGCAACATCCGAACCGAATATGAGACCCTTCACATTACCAAATAGCTTTCTTTTTCTTCAGCTATAATCACTTCCGCAAGATAACCATCGCATACCAGATTTTCTGCACCAGGGAGGTTTCCTCTTTTAGCAAGATTGACAGCAAGCTCCAAATTGTTCAACTATGATACAAAAGCAAAGATTTCTTAGCATGATATGATGACAGGGGTAGCTTATATCTAGAAAAGAGAATATAAGTTAAACATACTTGACCACTAATGAAAGGTATTATAGTCGCCTCGTTTACGGTAGCTAAAAGAACTTGTCCTCGCCTATTAATGGCATAGAAACCCCCAACTGAAGAGGCTTCAGATGTCAAGAAAATTGGGTCTGGACTAATCCGATTTCTGTAGACAGCAGAAGCAGTCTCTAGATCGTATACAAACAACAAGCCAAGCTTGGTGATGACATATATCAAGCTAAATTTGTTAGAGACCTGTCAGGAAAAAGAGAATTCAGAGTCGAGAAATTTTAACCAAAACATATTAAATGTAATTGAAATTCTAATGCAACAACAAACCTGCATGGCAACAGGAAAATCATCAGCAAAATCTGGGGGGAAAAAGAGATCGGCCTGCTTTTTTGTAAATGATGGTTTTCCTGCAAAATAATCACCCACATTAAGAAAACACCAACTAAAATGTAACGAAAGACACTAATTATCGGTGACAATATAGTTTACTGCCAAGGATGCTAACCGGGTTGGGCGCCAAGCTCTATAACGTGCAACTTTGATGTTATCTGCCCAGCATTAAAGCTCTTGCTCGCAAAGGATATAAGGATAGAAGGATTCTCGTTCCCTGGGACCTAATATTAATAATGTCAAGTCATACTACAGTTCACGATTAGACCATAGAACGAGCTTACTAAAGAACCAAGTAGTTTACCTTAAACTGAGCAAACGAAGCAGCGTGTGCTTCAAGGGCCTGGCTCCGCTGTTGATCCACAGAAAAAAGCTGCATATTCCCTTTTACCAATTGTGCTCTCTACAGACGACAATAATGACGAGTTCAGTCAAAAATTTACAACATGACTGAAGTTTTTTGAGGCCTTTATTCAACCTAATACGCGGCGCAGTAAACCTACCTCAGGAGAGCCAGGAGCGATTCCAATTAAAACCAACCACTTCTCGTTCGGAGAGCACTTGTAGTTAATAATTTGATTGTTTGCCAAATTGGTCGTTCTATCAAACATCTTAACTGGCTCAGAATCACCTGGAATTATCGAAGCAACATTAGAATCACATATACATGAAAATAAGATGGGAGTAAGTTAAAGATAGACAACCTTCAATAGACCAATGATACACGGAATTTTGTGTGACCAACCCCAACATTTTGGGTGTAATCCACTTCCAAAACACAACCTATAAAAACAATGACGATTAATCTCCCAAAAATAAATCCGGACGGAAAAAAGAATTAGAGTCTGCATCAAATGTACAGCAGGAAAGATAATGGGGTTACAAAATATTTGCATCAACACTAACCTGCTCAGGCATCTGATGTGATTTCAGCTTTGCTTTTGCTTCGATGTTAAAAATCTGTAGATGATCCTGAGTAGTTCCTGAAACTTGAGCTATATACAAAATGAAGAAAGCAATGAACAACAAAGTAAGGAATGAAAAAAAAGACTAATAGCCAATATAAAGCAACGTCTACTGCAAACAAGATTTCTAGTCTAAGTACGCAAAGCTTGTGACACAGCAGAACAGACGAGGAAAATCACACACTTTGGAATAAACCTTGTAAATGTTTTGTATGCAACAGGACAGATAATAAGCTCCACGAGTGTACTCACAATTCCGTACTTATCTAACACAGTAGATCAGTGACTAATTACAAATGGAACAGAAACTGCTAAGAAAATTAAGACTAACTTGCTTAAACATTGTAAGTCATGTGGTTCTACCCAATATGAAGTCGAGTATCCGAAATAGATAGCATGTGAAACGAAGCAGGAGTTACCAATGGCAGTTTTAAGGATAAATCAGAGAAGCGCGACGCAAGTTTAATGGATAGAAGGAATCGGTGAAATACCTTTTAAGGCAAGGATCCTAGAGTTTGGGTTCATAAGAGCAGAATCAGCAGTGATAGGCCTCCGTAGAGGCTGCATCGGCATATTCATATCAATAATTACAACACTGTTTTGTGGTGCCGTCTCTCGTACACATATGTACTTGTCAGACTCCATAGTAACATTTGTAAACGTGATGAATTGCTGATTGATCCCGATGCTAGGAAGCTGGAATAAACCAAAATATAAATAAATAAATAAAAGCGTTAAGTCACACAGTTCATTTACTTAGTGATAAAGATCCGAGCCTATCAGCACATTGCATACACTATAACTTGATGAAATTCGAGATCGTATTACAGATCTGTTCATATTCAGAGAAATCTGATCAAAAGCATGCATTACACAGCAAACTAGCCATCCGTAAACAAGTTAGACAGTGACGAAACGATCGAGCAGAATTCGGAACAGTATGAAAAGTGGGATCAAACAAACAAAGAGCCTGAGCCGATCTTAGTCATCGGAAATGAGAGAGTACAGCTACGAAAACAACACTTATCGTCCAAAATTAAGCTCGATTCCATGGAGAAGAAGAACTCACCGTCAGGACCTCCTTCATCGTGATGGGGGCGTTTGCTGCCGCCATGTTTGACCACAGATCGCGGCGAGAGAATCCGGGGGAAGAATCAGATCTGTGGCCGGGACGAGACGAGACCGTCAACGGCGATGAGAGAGAGGAAAAGATGCGAGACGAGAGAGAGTGGGAGAAGGAATTGAAATCGGTGCCAGATCTGAGGCAAGTGAAGAAGAGAGAGGTGATGGGAGGAGGAAGTGATGGGAGGAGGAGGAGAAACGGAGAAAATAAAATAAATAAATAAATAAATAAAGAGATTCGCTTTGTATATATATGTAAGTAATCACGAACCGGAACGGCGATCCAAATCGGAGTCACGCGTCTATAACACAAGGTGGGAAAGTTGCTGTACGATGCGCTTTTGCTAATTAAAGGCTGCTTTACATTATTATTATTAGTAAGATTTATTATTGCTAAATGCTACTCTCATTTTCTAGTGTTTTTTTCTTAGTCTACAAATAATGATTTTCTGAGTTTTAGTTTCTATTCACTCTTTATTAACGTTAATAAATGACAAACTTTAACAGACATTAACTGACAGTATCTAAAAGACTAAAATTGTTAGATTATTATTGGTTTAGTGTTTACTGAGATAGAATCATGTATATATGGCTAAGTATTGATCGT
This sequence comes from Sisymbrium altissimum, assembly GCA_900406495.1. Classification (NCBI taxonomy): domain Eukaryota; kingdom Viridiplantae; phylum Streptophyta; class Magnoliopsida; order Brassicales; family Brassicaceae; genus Sisymbrium; species Sisymbrium altissimum. Next base: position 14,518 of record OVBI01000703.1, read on the forward strand.
CTCACTTCGTTTGTGTGAAAACTTTATAAAATCAGTATGTTATAACGGAAAATAACTATGTATATAGTTACATAATTGTAGATGTTTAAACACTGCTTCTAGTGATGAGTCTATCCATCTACTTGCAACACACTAAAATGGATGGAAATATGAGAAGTTAACATTTTGGGGTACTTTAATTTAAAACTTACACGTTGGGACACTTTTAGTTGAAAGTACACTTTAAGCTATAGATAAGACGATGAAGCCTTTTATCTTAACGAAACTAGTTACAACATTGTCATAGTTTGAGATTTTTTTTTTTTATCTTATTTTCTTTTTTCTATATTTCATTACTCATTTATAATCTATAAAAAAAAGTATAAAATTTTTTTTTTAGTATAATAAAGTATAATTCTTTTTTTTTTCTTTCTTTTGATACCCACTTTTATATACTTTATATATATATCCATATACAATCAGTCTAAACCATCCACATGGTCAAGTGTTTGTGGACAAGTTCGACTTCCACTGTCCATTCGTAGGTGTCCACTCAGATCTTCAATTGATTGATTATTTAAGTGATTCTCAAAGTATTCATAAATCTTTAATTGATTGTTTTGGCGATTCTCAAAACTCGGACACTTTATAAGTTTCTTTCCAGATATATAAACATAATCACATTTTAATCACTAGGTTAATGGATGATTAATAGTTACTTGTCCAAGTTATCTATTCTCTTTTGTCCATCCTAAATTATGCAGGTAGATACTTTATAAAATAACTTATATGTAACCATTAAGAACGCTATACTTGTGGACTGGTTCTTGTCCTACATTTTAAGTTTATTTAATCTGGTATATTTTGATACATCGGAAAAGAAAAAACTCATTACAAACATGATAAGGTAACAAATTAAATACGATAAGTAGCTAAGCAAATATGGCATAAATATTGGTAGACTCATATGTCGTATCATCAAACAAGTGTCCATGTCAAATTCGTTGTCGTCCACATGGTCAAGAGTACATGAACATATATTGTCCTAACATCTGTTGTACATCTCTGCTTGTCCGCTTGTACCAATCCATGCAGATCCACGTAACTATAACTTACCTCTAGCATATTTTTGCTGATGTGTGTCACCATAAATCATCGTATTCAATCATCATTAGTAGTGCATCTCATATAACAGCCTTCGTTTCCCCCATAAAACTCCCTTGAAACCCTTTTTTCAAATCTTGGACATCTATTGCACATCCACTTATCTACATTTCATTGTCCATATTTCATTTTGTAGTTATTGTCCAAAGAATGGGTCAATGTCACATTCATCATCATCTATATGGTCAAACGTTTGTGGACAAGTTCGACTTACATTGTCCATCAGAGGATCTTCGCTTGTCCATTTATTGTTGTCCATGTGTACTAATCCACAGAGACCCTCATAATTCTGATTATCCAGTCGAACCAATAGATACCGACCCACATAATTCTGATTTGATCTCATCATTTTCTCAAAAGTATATTGAATTTTTGTATATCTACTATTGAATTTCTAGCCATTAGATTCTACTCGTTAAATAAATGTGAACGGTTGATATTGGTTGCACGTTACCCAATGTCCACTTGCACTTATAAAATGACCTTTTAATTTCAGCCACACAATAAAATATGGACAACACAATCATATGACTAAAATATATTAATACATAACTAAACCATTTAAAAGATTGATTTCTTTTTAATCGTAAATACAAGAGTAATTTAGATCATGTTTTTTGTCAACAAAGCATTAAAGTATGTCCTAACTCCAAAATGTTCCTCTAGGTAATTAAACTCTCAAAAAGTGTGTTTCAATGTAATTATCTCTGGAAATATTACTCCTTCTAACTATGAGCGAGTGAGGGATAGCTAGCTAGCTAGCTTAGTTAGAATTGAACTTTATCCCCGCTTCCAGTAGGTCAAGTGTGAGATTGACATATGAATCGTATTAAACGAGTCAATATTTGAAAGATAATCATAATTTTTAGCTGCGTGAATTGTAAAAGTTAAGAAACAATTTTTTATTTTTTTATGTTTTTAGATTTAAATTGTTAATGTTAGTTAGTTAGGTAATATATCTTATCGTTCTGTAGGATAGAAATATTTAACTTTAAAGAGCTTTGTGCTTACACCACATCAACATAAGTTATTCATAATGTTAAATTCATTTGTTAAAATAGATCAGTGATTCAAAAAATAAATAAAATACTAAAATACCTAAGTTTAAGAAAAAGGGATTTTCTCACAAGAATTTTTGAAAAATTTTCTTATCATATCTATCTTTCAACTTTTGTTATGGTGTATTTCGTAGGCTTTTGTAACTCTAATTTTGAAGTTTTTGATATAATTTGAGATTGAAAAAATTTAATCTAGTTTTTAAAATACTTGTTCCTAAAAAAACGAGTTAGAATCAATTGGGGTCAGTTTTTGTTTTTTTATCAAAAACAAAATTCGGAATCGATCATGGTTTTCACAAAAGCGTAGAAGCGACGAAATGTTTTTAAGTGGGTGATCTTATAAAAACGAAAAGCTGTCTTACGTGGACACCATAGGAAAGTAATAAGAAACAGAAGAAAATCTCCCGATTTTAATACATACATAGATAGCAATTAAGAAAAGGAGATGATTTGAGATTCATACACAAAGGAGGGTTCAAATTTTATAGATTAGATCTCAGAATCACAAAAGCCTTCCTCCTTCTAATCAATTTCTTTCTTTTTTTTCAAATTGGGCTCGCCTCGCCTCGCCATGAAATCGATGCACCACCACAGAGCTCCACTAATATCGTCTTCATCATCTTCGTCGTCTTCATCACCAAGCCACTCTTTTATCTCCAGGCTTCTCCTTCTATTGACTCTACTTCCAGTCTCCCTCGCCTGTCTCGCCTTCATCCTCCAATGGCGAGGCGGTGGACTCGCCGATCCCGCCTCTGCTTCTGTTGGTTCCGCAACTTCCGTTCCTGGCGGCTCCGATCTCAACCACGAGGTCTTTCCCGGAATGGAGACTGTTTCATCTGTCTCCCCAAAAGCTCACCAATCCTCCTCCGACTGCTCCAATCTAGCTCGAAGCTCTTCCCCTTCTTTTCCTTACTACGGTGATTGGAACTTCGGCGTTGATGCTACTTTAAAGCCTAAGGTAATCTTTAAACTTCCTCTGATCTCAATTTTACTGATCTCGAGAATTGTTTTATTGATCAGATCTGTATTTGGATGTTCTCATTGTAAAGCTCTTCCCTTTATGATTCTGACATTTGCTACTGTTACCTCTTACTTAACAGATATGTATCACGACTAGCACGTCAGCTGGATTGGATCAGATTCTACCGTGGATGTTCTACCATAAGGTTCTAGGCGTCTCCACGTTTTTCCTTTTCGTAGAAGGGAAAGCTGCTACGCCGACCATTTCTAAAGTGCTTGAGTCTATTCCCGTGAGTTCTCTACCTTTGTAGTCCTGTAGCTTGTATGTACTTTGAATAAGATTACTGTATTTGAGGCAAATTATTCCCTCCATAAAAGTAGTCCGATGTCTCTCTTCCAGGGGGTTAAGGTTATTTACAGGACAAAGGAGCTAGAGGAGAAGCAGGCAAAGAGGTTAGTAAGCTATCTGCTACATATCTTTGGCCTTACAATGCATTACGTACATGTTTTCTCTATGAATTGTAGCAATGTTGTAGGTATCTTCTACTACAGACCAATTTAATGTCATGCTCTCTCTCTTTTTTTTTTTTTTTTTGCTTCATCAGCCGGATTTGGAATGAGACGTGGCTATCTTCTTTCTTTTACAAGCCCTGCAATTATGAACTATTTGTCAAACAATCTCTCAACATGGAAATGGCTATTGTCATGGCAAGGGTAAGCAAGTTTTGTAATTTGACATTTTTGGTTGAATTTTTTTCTTGTCTCATGTTATAATCACTTTTTTTTTTCTTTTGCTTTGTTCTTATTGAATATCAGGATGCAGGCATGGATTGGATACTTCACCTTGACACAGATGAGCTGATATACCCAGCAGGTGCTCGTGAGTACTCTTTGAGACGGTTGCTGCTTGATGTTCCTCCAAATGTGGATATGGTTATCTTTCCAAATTATGTGAGTGACAACTAATTCACATTTTTTGCATCGCTTATTTAAGCTAGTTTGGTGATGTTAGAGTTCCTTATATGATCAAGGCCTGGATATGAATAATTGTTTGGGTTCTGTTGTTTAGGAAAGCAGCGTAGAACGAGATGATATCAAGGATCCTTTTACAGAGGTACAACCCAGTTTGTTTCTCTTTTTACCGAAGACAGTTAACTAAATTGAAGAGCTTTGGTGTCAAACATTTCTTTCTTGTTATGTTAGTATTATTTCTGAGGTATGTTTGATGCACGCAGGTGTCAATGTTTAAGAAGAATTATGACCATCTTCCAAAAGATACATATTTTGGAATGTACAAAGAAGCAACACGAAATAATCCAAACTACTTCTTGACTTACGGAAACGGAAAATCAGTTGCTCGGATTCAAGATCACCTCCGACCAAATGGAGCACACAGATGGCATAATTACATGAAGACTCCCAAGTATGTTATCATATATTCAAGCATAAGTTATTTTTCTATAGGTTGAGGAACATGATAAGACTTTCGTCTTAATCTACAACATAATCATGTAACTATCATAAGGAATTTTGCAGTGGAGTGTAGTTACGGCTCACACTATTTTTTTGTTTATGAAGCCAAATCATGTTTTGTAAAGTTTAACCTGCTAATTCTTGCAGTGAGATCAAATTGGAGGAGGCTGCTGTCTTACACTACACATATGCCAAATTTTCTGACTTAACATCCAGACGTGATCGATGTGGCTGCAAGCCTACGAAAGAAGACGTGAAACGATGCTTTATGTTGGATTTTGATAGATCTGTAAGCATCTTTTCTAAATATCTCTTGAATTCCTTAAAGTCACGTCTTAAAATACCTGTGTATCAATTCCATTTACTATTTTAATGATGCCTTCTGGATGATGAACATTGTAGGCATTTATAATTGCGTCAACAGCAACTGAAGAAGAAATGTTAAGTTGGTAAGAGCCTTGGCCGCAGAATTGCATTCTTTCTTGAGCACTTGTGGGATGGAGAATTTTTTACACTCTTTGAACACGTTGAAAAAGTTGGTCTTGATACAAGAGTAATGTATCCTGTTTAGGTACCGTGAACACGTTGTGTGGGGCGACAAAGAGGTGAAGATGAAACTCCTTAGGAAGGGTATTCTGACTCGCATTTATTCACCAATGGTAAGAAAATATTCATCAACTCATTGCATAAATTTCTAAATACAAAGTTTTGGAATGTCGAGTTCTTGCAAGTCAAGTGTAAAATGTTACTTACTTTTGGTCGCCAATGCAGGTTGTCATACAAGCATTGAAAGAATCTGGTGTCTTCAGCTCGGTTGTCTCATCGGCTTCAACAAATCTTTCAAAGAAAAAGTTCTTAGCATCAATGCACAAAAGCAACTCATCCAGAACTACAGCATCTGGGTCCCTTCCAGCAAAGGACAAGGAGTCTCAGGGCATCTCTGCAAGGCACCTTCTTGTAATTGAATCAGCGGTCCCTCCTTTATCGCCTCCTGGGATGGAACACGCTGGACTTGTCACAGAGGATTAACAGATTTTAGCATCGATCTGATGCCTTTGCTTCCTCCGTACTGAGTGATATTAATACTGTGTAGCTTTAGGAGAGTAAGTGAAGAAAGCGGGTAATCATCTTTAATACCCGAGAGAAAGAGATATTGGTATCTCTTATCTCATTGGTGTTAATATGATCGGAAGAAAACGGGGTTTGTACGATTTTTGGAGTTGATAATGTGAAAATATATAGTTCTTAAATCTCATTGGTGTTAATTTGAATCCAACGGATTGGACAGGTTTTATAAGTCGGAATTAGATTTCTTTTGTTATCTGAGAGATCGATTTAAGGGTTTTAGTCTTTGATTTAGTATATGGAATTAGATGATAAAAAAAAGGATCCAAGACCTTAATGAAACTGTGGTAACGGTGCGGAATATTTCGTTCTGATGATACATTTGTTATAGCATTATACTGTACTTTTGTTCATTGGGATACATGACAATCGTCTCGTACAACACGTGTATATATATATATATTTTCTATGTTACCGTTTCCGAACTCATAATACATCATTTCATGGATACAAACATTTTTATTTTAAAAGAAATTTGAATATTGTTCTGATTTGAGTTTGTAATCATTCTCAACTTGACCAGAATAGCTATCATTTTTAAGTGTATAAATAAATCACATGGTATTCGAAAAGCAAGAACGAAAATAAAACTCAATTAATCAAAATTCTTTCAAATCAAAGAGTCTAACAACACTGTTAAACATAATTATTCAATAAGAGGAAAAAAAGTTGGCGTCAGAAGGACATAAAATTTGGTTTAGGGCTCCTGCCTCTCAAGCCAAAAGAATTTCATCAACATCTCAGTTTCTTGCGAGTCATATAAACCGCAATTAAAATCGGGAAGGGAGAAAGAAGGTGTGGGCCGATACTTAGGCACCACCTGATCCGTACTTCTTACCGAACACAAGCAGCTGCAATTTGTCGTAACCGGAGAGCACACCAGCACCTGCAACAGCACGCAGTATGTTGGCACCAGCTCCCTTGAAGAGTGACTTGGCTCCTTCGTTCTTGAGGATCTGGGTGAAGGCGTCCATTGAACTCTTGTACTTGACAGCTTCACCTGACGTCATCATCATTCTTCTGCGAACCGTGTCAATAGGGTAGGATGCAAGACCCGCGCCGTTAGTAATGACCCATCCAAGCGCGAAACTAGCAAAGAAACTGTCCTGAAATGACCCAAGAGAGCGAACACAAAATGTTAAAGCCAACCAGCAATAAGTAAGAGAACAAACAGATGCGAGAGAGAGAGAGAGACAGCAAGACGAACCTGTAAGTCTCCGGTCAGTAGAACAGGCTTCACAGAGTCATAGAGTCCAAAGTAGAGACCACGGTAGACAATGATACCAACACAGGAGATGTTGAACCCACGGTAAAGACCAGCAACACCATCAGACTTGAGTGTCTTTCGGTAGACGTCGACAAGACCATCGAACTGTCTGCCACCACCTCCTTTCTTTGCAGCCTTGGCATCATTAGCTAGACGGGTACGGGCATAGTCAAGGGAATACACAAAGAGAAGGGAAGAAGCACCGGCAGCTCCTCCAGATGCCAAGTTACCAGCAAACCACTTCCAGTAGCCATCCTTGTCTTTCTTAAAGTTGAAAAGCCTTTTGAAGTAATCTTTGAATGCAAAGTTCAAGGCCTAGCATGTACAAAAAAAAAAGAAAGAGATTCGCATAAAAAAAATTTGTTTAAAAAGCGATGGAACAAAGAGAGTGTGGAACTCAACCAACCTGAGTAGGGAAGTAACGGATGACATTGGCGGTGTTTCCTCTCCATAGAGAACCAAAACCTTCATCCTTTACTGTCCTGCCGAAACAGTCACCAATACCCTTGTAGGGCTCAGAAAGCCTGCCAGCTTTAATCATCTCATCCTGGTTCTGAATCAAAAGCTTAACACGCTCAATAGGAGCAGCAGCAGTCTTTGAGACGGCAGCAGAAACACCACCCATGAGAAAATCAAGAGCAAAGTTAGTGAATCCTTTCTCTCCTGGAGCTTGAACAAACACAGGACAAGCAGTTGCTGCCATCAGGGATGTGTGGTTAAGTGGAACTTGAAATGCAGCATTGGAGTAGTTTCCATAAGTTGCATGTCGTTGGTACATAGAAGGCCTCTGGTAACCCACTTGAAGCTCCTTAGAAACACTTGAACGCATGAACTGGCCAGCAGCTTTCTGCGCGATTGTTGGGTGCTGAACTTGATCAACCATTTTGAACTCTGCAAAATTACAATACCATTGATGAGACTTCACATATGATCTATGTTGTACACCAGCAACGGTATATCATAGAAAGCTTTACGCACACGAAACTGAAACATGAAAATGTAAAACTAGAAAACTCGTAGAGTAAAATACGCATTGAAATTGTAAGCAGAACCTAAGGGGCAACATATCCCAGAAAGCTCTTCCAACAAACCAATTACCTAACCCAAGTTTATTGGAGAGAATAGTTTCAATGAAGCAAAACAAGAATTACAAGGAATTTATATTCTGTCAGTTTGTTTTTTTTTTAAAAACATCGAATTGTGAAAACAATCCTTACTTATAGATATACGCTCATAAAGACATTGAAAAGAGATTAGCCCTGGAGTGTGATCGAGCAAGGCAGAGAATTATAAATTTGAAGAACAAACTGAAACACAATTTCCGTCGCAAGATCTAATACATTTAAAACTATTAACGCAACGGATCCAAACTAGACAAACAGATGAAAGAAACATTCACAAGGAAGCAGATCTATAGCAATAACAAATATATAGCATGTAACATGTCATTTACCTCTATGAAAAGAAAATAAATTAATTGAGACGAATAACAAAAATGATTTGAGAGACAACGTGATTTTTAAAGCTAAAAAAAATATATGAGAGACACGACTCTTACCTAAGAAAATCGATGGCTAAGCTCAAAATCTGGAAGGAGACGACACTCCGCCTTTTTCTCTAAGAATTTGAGAGGCGAAGCTAAGAGAGATGTTTTTTACTCGCAAGCAAGAGAGAATGTTTTGCTCCTTTTATGGCCTCGACAAATAGGGTCGGAAGCGCTCGCGTGTCGTCACTCACCAGTGGGGTATGGGTATTATAACCAAATGCAACAAATCATTTGGGCCCTTGCTCCTGCATATCCGTTGGATCATTGTTATTAAATTCATAATTACACACCAACCGTTGATGACGATTACTTTCTTAAAATACGACTCTACTGCCACCCGTTAGATCTCATCGCTTTTCTTCTTTCGCTTGGAATTTGGAACGTCACTTGGGCATCGTTGAGGCAAGGCAACTAGTGGAAAGCCTTAAAAGGTAGCGTGCAAATTATTTTCCCCGCCACACCATACCGAGTCAGATCAATTTGCAATATCTTTTGGCGAAATTTATAAATATTTCCGATTACTATAATATTGGGAGTACTTTAGAAATCGTTATTATATGCGATACTTGTTTAATTAAGAACTTTTAATTGTATATATATTCCTTTGTTTCAATTTCTACATAATATATGAAAAAGCTTCTTCTTAACTTTCTCTAATATTCTCCCATGTGTCCGAATGTTTGGCACTGCCTCCTACACTCCTTTAACTTTATGTAATTCGTATAATTATTCTCAAAACCTTTTAAATTAAAATCAGTGTGTGCCGAACAAACCATCAAAATGCAGTCTTTAATTTGACCCACATCGAAGCTGAGGGTGGCCACCCAAAAATTACGAGCCTTATTAAAAAGCACGAGGAAAAGAAGTAACGTAAACAGAATCATAGTTCAGAGAGGCTCAAGTGGGACTTTTACAGGGAATAACCATCACCACACCATCATCACTTGTCGACTACTTCAATCAGACTCGGCTCATAGTCGCCCGGAGCCACAAATCCATGGAGGTTCATCACCGTTGCAGCTACATTCGCAAGCCCAGGTGTCTCCAAATCCTTTCTGAACCTAACTCCTGCTGACAAACCAGGACCTCCTATGGCAATTGGCACCTGCGACGCACATCATGTCAAAATTTCACTTCTTGTAGTACAACCTCTCAGACTTGATCTAATATTTATGATGCTCATTTGCAACTTCACATTCTGGTCACGACACAGTTTTTAGTAGTGCTAGAACTTACCGGTTTCAGGGTGTGAGAGGTGAGAATCTGAAGCTTTCCTTCCTTATCGAGAGCGGGCTTGCCAGCTTTGTCCCTTTTAACCATGTCCTCGGCATTTCCGTGATCTGCAGTCACAACATATATCCCTCCCACCTGTTCTATGGCATCAAGGATCATCTGCAGACCGAGCACTAGCACTTGTGAGTCATATTTCTACCAAGACTAGCTACTCACATTCCCATGTCAAAGTCTTAACTGAAATCTTACCCTCACAGCAACATCAGCAGCCTCACAGGCAACAACAGTAGCTTCAATGTCACCGGTGTGACCCACCATGTCTCCATTTGGCAGGTTGACACGCACCTGAAATAAATTCATTCACATCATAATTAGAAACCGAATTTTCAAAGGGGTTGATACAGTTTGATAAAATCATTCACCCACCTGGTCAAACTTGCCACTAAGGATAGCGTCCCTTGCTTTCTCAGCAATTTCCAGTGCTTTCATCTTTGGTTGCTCATTGAATGATATTCCGCTGTCACTCGGAATCTCAACGTACTTCTCTAGCTTTTCGTTGAAATATCCAGAGCGGTTTCCATTCCAGAAGAAGGTTACATGGCCAAACTTCACAGTCTCACTGTTTCAGTAATATAAATGGGTCAGTATCTTATTCCAAGTAACACGCCTTCAAGTGTATAACCTCATCAAGAAAAAGACAGCTAAGACATTTCACCAGTTTCAAATAGCAAGTAACCCCAAGCATTATCTACACCTCTAACGAGCAAGTAGACAAGGCATGTTACTTGCTACAGAATTTATCTCCAATACGAGTAGAATCAAATAAATAAACCATGAAAGATCTCAAACATATCGTCCAAGAGTATAAAACTTGTAAGTGAGGAACAGCAATAGAAGGCATAGAAATATGAGAGATTCTGAACGTTAACCTGCAAGCAAAAGTGCGGACGCCATTGTGTGCAAGATATTCACCCGAAGTTCTGTCAATCAATGGTGGAGAAACAAGGTAACGGCTAGGAAGCTTTAGCTCTCCATCATATTGGAGCATTCCTGCGTAACGTATCTTTGGGACTCGTACGCGATCAAACTTATCGAAGTCTTCATACTCGAGCGCCTTAGCATGCATGACCATCCGATCAGCACGGAAATTGAACGTAACAACTGCGTCACCATCAACAATTGGACCCACAGCCTTTCCGCTGTCATCAACAATGACAAAGGGAGGCAAATACTGATCATTGGCACCAGGTTGGGCCCTCAGTGTCTTAACTGCTTCAAGAGCATTTTTGAATTTGTGGGGAGCTTCTCCAAGGACTTGAGCATCCCACCCACGTTTAACAACAGTCCAATCATTCTGTAACGAAGGAAGGCAGAATTCCATTAAAGAAAAAAACAGCAGAGATTGCAAGCTAAAACCTAACTCCATTTCCCACACAATTAATCTCAGAAGTTCAAAAAGAATTCTGACCTCATAACGGTCCATTGTGACATACATACGACCTCCACCAGAGGCAACCTGAGCGTCAACACCTTTGGAACGTAGCTCAGAGAGGTCATTTTCAAGAGTTTCCACAAAGCCGACACTAGAGCCATCCAAAACATCACGACCATCAGTAAGAATATGGACGCGGATTCTTTTAGCGCCACGTTCTGCGAAACCCTTCAAAAGCAACTGCGAGAGAAAAAAGAAAACAAATTAACGAAAATTAACAAAGGCCAAACATTTTCAACACATTCAAATTTGGAATATGGAGGGTGGTACCTGGACTTGATCGAGGCGGGAGTGGACTCCTCCGTCGCTTAAAAGTCCGATAAGATGGACGGTGCCTTTCTCAAAAGATTCAGAAATATATTTGAAACCTTCATCTTCATAGATTTTACCGGAAGCAAGGGCGAGATCGACGAGCTTAGCACCTTGAGCGTAAATGCGACCGGCGCCGAGAGCATTGTGGCCAACTTCGCTGTTTCCCATGTCGTCTTCGCTGGGGAGACCAACGGCTGTGCCATGAGCTTTGATCAGCGTCCATGTATCTGGACGTCCCTGTTGATAAACGACAAACGTTCTAATCCACTACACACGAATCCACGCATTTCATCGACAATGGAAAAAGAAAAATGAAAACATACGTTTTTAAGGGAATCCATGGCAGGTGTTGGAGCTTTGTGGATGCAATTGTATTGATCAGGTTCGGATTCACCCCATCCATCGAGCACAATCAATCCGATGGTTTTTCCCTTGGGGAGCTTCGGGTGGTCCTCAAGTTTCCAGTTAACGTCGCCGGAGCTACCCATAGCTGGGATTCAGATCCGCTCGACGGTGAGAGATCGAAATATAAAAGGAACAGATCTAAGAAGAGGGAGGGAGAGAAGGGAAGCTTACCAGCGGAGATACAGAGAAAGCTCAAAGAGTCGTATGGAGATTCGCAGAGACGAAGAGGGTGATGTGGTGAGGTATGGTAGGTTGATCCAACACTGTCACAATATGAGGTTTTAAATAGAGGTAGTGTGACTGATGACGTCTTGAGCTTTTAATGGGCTTTGCTTTGGGCTCAAGTAAACCTTTTCGAGCCCCTCAGACAAATATAAACGCACGAATATTCTAGTTTACTTTCTAACCGAACGTCCTAGAACATGAGGTATGTAAGCGTTGTATCCTCCGCTAGATACATTTACAAATTTGTATTCTTTATATGATGATTTCCATGACTCCCATAAAACAACTATACTATATTAGTAGACCGTAATAATTGATAATTCAGTAGACTGTAATTATTGACAAATAATTAGCACAGTATCTGGCTTTTAAGTTCTAAACAATTTTAGAATTCTTTTTAAAGATCAATTGTTTATCACTTTATCTACAACACACATAATCTAAACCTACAACACAAGAATTAACTACGGACTGGTTGAATTGGATCTCTACTGTAATCTATAAAAATGTTGCAGTATTTCAAAAATGGAATTTCATATATATATGGTAAAACCATTAATCCATGCATGGGTTCCATTAGTGTATCAATTATCAAATGCGAGAATTGGTTTAAATAATCAATCTTATAATATTCAGCAATGAAGAAAAAATCCACAAGGAGACTTATCAAAGTTCTGGAAGTCTGGAACTGTGGAACTGGAATAATAGAGCATATTACCAAAGTTATATTAAAAAAGAAAACTCATCACTTTCTTCAAACATGATCTTCAAATATGAAGTCTAAGATGACTTCCTCACAAGGCTTGTAATGGGCTCATAAATAATTTTAATGGGCCAAAATAAACAAATTAAGGCCTCAATGATTCTATATCTATGTTTTAAAAAGCCGGAAACGAGTAGTGGTCAGAGAAGCTAATTGGGCCAGGAAAGATTATTTATTTATTTATTTATATTTTGTTGTCGACAGGATAATAGTGTAAGTATAAAAGTAGAGATATACGGTTTATATAGAAAAAGATATACAGATAGAGATAACAAATAGGGGTGAGAAGGACAACTGTTACGGCGAAATTGAATGCCGCAATGTATCAATATGATTGGTGGAAAAGTAAAGTAAAAAAAAAATACTTAAAAAAGAGGGATGAATGTGAAGCATATTATATGGAAATATTATTTATTTTGTTTGAGTCTAATGGGAAAGTAGAAAAATCAGATGAACAGGCTGTATAATTTTGTGAACAAATGGGACTGACGACAACACTCTTCTTCTCCTTTTTGTCCTTTTGGCTCTCTCTCTTCCCTTTCTCTCTCTCCTTTTCCACCGGCGGCCATTAATCCTCTCTCCTCCGTTCTCCCCCCATTGCTGCAAACCCTCACTCCTCGATTTGTTTCTTCTCTCCTCAATTCTCTCTTTCTGCTTCAAAGCTAACACCAAATTTTTTTCTTTTTTTTTTTATATAATAATTTTTTGCCCTTTTGTGAAGTCTTCACACTCAGACGTGACGGCGACTTTTTACTGAGTCTCACGGCTTTGACTCGCCCTGGGGATTGAAGCTCCAGCGGCGAAGAAGAAGAAGAAGGAAGAAGAGCACCAACAATGGGGTTTGTGTGTGGTCTCCAGGTGCTTCTTTTTCTGTATCTCTGCTCTTATCGTCTTCAAAAACTCTCAGCTCAATCTCCTCCGACCAATGCGACTTCTTCTTCTTCTTCTTCATCATCTTCTCTCGACGCCCTTCTCCAAGATTACTCTTTCAGAGCCTTCGTTCGTCCTCGGACCGGCATTCTCTACGAAGGCACTGTTCCTTCCAATTTGAGTGGGATCAAAGTTGCAGCCGTGAGACTCAGAAGCGGGAGCTTGAGGAAATACGGAGTTCGCTCTTTGAAAGAGTTCTCAATTCCGACCGGAGTAATCGTGAAGCCGTATGTGACAAGGCTCGTCTTGGTTTATCAAAACCTAGCCAATTTCTCTCACCTCTATTACCCTTTGTCTGGTTACGACTATGTGGCCCCTGTCTTGGGTCTTCTCGCTTACGATGCTAAGAATCTCTCCGCCATTCATCTACCCGAGCTCCAATTTAGGGCTTCAAACGATCCCATCAGAATCGCCTTCTCTGATCTGGAACGAATCCCACAAGGGTCTAGTGCTAAGTGCGTTAGCTTCGATTCCCAAGGTAAACCCACTTTCACCGAATCCATTCAGCCTGGCAACACATGCGAGACCCAGCGTCAGGGACATTTCTCTGTCGTTGTGAAATCTGTGGCCTCTGCTCCCTCTCCAGCTCCTCCGGCCAGTGAGACGAAGAAGAGCTCCGATGAGTCCGATTCCAGGACTTGGATTATCGTTGGTTCTGTGTTAGGTGGATTGATACTCTTGGGGCTTTTGATGTTTCTGGTTTTGCGGTGTCGGAATTACAAGAAGCAAGAGAAAATGAGGGAAATGGAGAGAGCTGGAGAGACAGGGGAAGCTCTCAGGATGACTCAGGTCGGAGAGACAAGAGCACCAACTGCTACTACGACTCGTACACAACCCATGCTTGAAACCGAATACGCAGCTTAGATAAAAGACTTTTGATTGCGTCTTGTGTACATCATCTTCATCTTGATCATCTGTTACTGTCTTTTTTTTCTTTCCTTTTTTCCTCAATTATTTTTCTTCTGGTAAAGTGTTTTCTGATTATTTTTTCGTTGTGGTTAGCAAGTTGAAGCTTCTATTCATCTTGTTTCTCTACGAGTGATTAAGGAAATAAGTATTATTGTTTTTACCTTTGTGCTCTTAAATCATAACTTTGGTGGAAATATGGATTGTTTCTGGACTACACTCACATTCTTTCCTTTCTAACTACTTTTGCTGTAAAGCTCTGATCTTTTTTGTAATAATGTCGAACATCTTTTCGCTTAAGAAGATGATGCTCATCAATATCATCTTTTCTCAACTTACACTTTAACATTCTTCATAAGGTAGTAGTGTGTCCTTGAGATTCAAGTGTTTTGTTTTAGCTATGAGCTTCATGCAACTTGTTCATCCTAACAAGGTCTCTTATCAATAAGATCACAAATAAATAAAAAACAGATTTTGGAACCAAGGAACTTGACATAGCGGAGGATTCATCGTATTTGTAGAGTTCTACTCCTTTCTTCACAATTTTTCTGTCTCTCTTGAGAAGATGGCTTGCAATGCAGGCCCCATGCATGGTTCAGGCTAGATACCATGGAGAATTGATTGTATTTGTAGAGTTCAACTTCTTTATTTATAGTCAGTCTTTTTTTAGAACATGACTTGCAATGCAGGCCCCATGTATATTACAGAAGCTGCTTCATGTTACAACATTTATGTTATCATTCAGAATTGTCTCGCTTGGTTGCTGTTCGTAAGACAAGTCATCGAGCTCATGCAGCAGGTACAAATCATTGCTGTGAACAGAGCTGGAAACAAGTTTTAGTCAAATCTGAATACATTACTGGATTAGGCTGGCTTTGGGTCTTTTTGTGCTATGATGCATATTTCTATATCAAGAAAAATATCATGACAACAAATCTACAATGTTAATGTATCATTGCTATACCTTCTCTGACTTCTGCAGATATCAGGAGATTCTTGATCAGTCCGTTTTTTTTTTATATATTGCCAAACCTTAAGGTCTATATTTAGAAATGAAGATAATTGAATTGTATAAATGTTGTATTAATTGTGTTTTAAAGACACCCTAATACTTGCCAAATTTTCCGAAAGGAAACTATTGTTGTAGAATATTCGTCTCTGTTCTTATCTGTCTGGAATTCTGGTTGAATGGAAGAGAAAGTTAAAAGGTATCCACATCAAAGTGAAGTCTCAACGGTAAAATAAAAAACAAGCTTCGTTTTCACTAAAGAGCAAAGAGATTCCTCTCTAGAGTTTGGTCCTTTTTTTTGTTGTCTTACCTTTATATGCAGGTGTTGTTAACCGAATCCTATAGATAATGGAAGGTGTTTCTAAAACTGTCATAATCTTTGATTGTGTATCAGTTAAGCATACGAAAGGAAAGAAAGAAAACAAGTTACAACAGAAAAAGCAAAAGGAAAGAAGAACAATTGCCTCTTTTTCTCTATGCCTCAGGAGTTGCAGTATGGCTCATCTGGTGTGGTTTTAAGGAGAAATTAGAAGTCAATCTATGAAGTCGTTTTAGTTGGTAAGAACAACTTAATGGCATGAAACAAAAATTCCTCGGAACACTGAAATAAAAATAAGGGTTTCGCTACAATAGTGGACCATTTTGAAGAAGAATTAAGAGATGAGCCCACTTGAAAGGGACATAGCGAAGGGACCCCATGTGAATCTGCAAGCAGAGACAGAGGCTTTGACCGACCTCATTCATCATCCTCCATTATTAGCTACAGCCATAAAACCATGTGATTCATCATCACAAGCTTCATTGGACTCTCAAGTATCTTCAAAATCTCCCCTTTCCTATCTAATATAAAACCACACTCTGTACACTTAGATCACACCCGCAACAAATCCCAGGTAATTTCTCTTTCTATCCGCACTGTAAAGTTTTTGATGAGCAGCTTTTCAAGATAATTATTCATTCACACATCAAGAGTGTAGTTGTAAACCAAATGTCATACAACTTAACATGTATCACAAACAAAAAGAGGCAAGTTATGAACCAAATGTCATTAAGTTCTAAATTTTCAACGCAGCGAACATAGAAGTTTTTAAGCTTCAAAGCTTTATCCGAACTTGTCTCTCAAGAAAAATCAAACGAGAATAACAGTATTAGATTCTCCAGCTTCTTCTCCTTCTGGAATACACTTTATTTGTGACCACAAGTTGTTCACCTTGAGCCCCTATATCACATCAACATGTTAATGAGAATTACATGGCAAGCCAAAAGAAGAAAACAGAAAGGAGCAGGAATATTAACTATGCCGAGAAGAAAGAAAACCACTGCCCTAGAGCTTAAACATGAAAAAGAAATAAGAACAGCTCCAAAAAAATGATCGATTAACACAACCAATAACCAGATCCCAGTCATCACGAGACAGGAAAAATACAAAAAAAACACCATCCACAAGCTTAAAGAGGCAAAGAACTAAGCAGAAATGAGTAAGAATAAACTATCGAACACACAAAACTGACGAAACCATTATTTTCCCTCGAAGGACTTTTCTACAGAGAATAGCAACCAAACCAGTGCACTGACAAAGAACTAAGCAGTAGCGCATCTACTTGTGTTAAATATGACTCTTTAACGCATATTCATTTTCGAGAGCCCAAAAAAAAAAAGAGCTTTTCAGTGACCGCACAATTAAACCTTCACTGGCGCACTAATAGCTTATCAAACAACAAAACAGCTGTACTGATCTTCATGCCACAAAATCATCTTTATCCAAGAGAAGTAGACTGACAAAGAGCATAGAGAATACGGATTAGATTAGAGACGGAAAACAGACCTGAGGGAGAAACGAATGAAATCGGATTATGAGGAAGGAGCTGCGGATTTCTCGACGACTTTCTTGTCGCGTCTCTCCATAGCAACATCCCATTCATCGTGGCCGATGTGCTTCGGCTGCTCAATCCCAAATTGAAACCATCAAACCAAATGTGCTTATTAAATTACTCAAATTTGTATAATTTGGGATCCAAATCGTGAAAACCCTAGGAGAGAAAAAAAGGGGGGAAACATCATACACGGCCATGATAAGCTTTGTGGATGTAGTACTGAGAATTTCCCATGATGCAGAGCATCCCTCCGATGATTCCGAGAGGCAGAGCCGCTTCTAGCCACACCAACGACATCTTCTTCCTTCGATTCTCTCTATTTCTCTGTATCAAAGATCTAAAATGATTTGAGAGTTTTGAGAGAGACCACTGACTCAATTTGACAAAGTATATGGGCTTTGTGGGCTTTGTGGGCTTTTCGGTTAAAAAAACGTTAATCTAAAAGCCCAATACATCTAAATCAAGCGTTTTTATTTTTTTCCTTTTCTTTTCTTTTCAAAATGGGATACATCATATACATATATGGTCTCGGTGGAGACAACTAGAAAACCAAATTTGGTACATGTAAATTGCGTGAAGACAGTAGAGCAAAAACCCTCTGCCATGTCTGGTCTGTATAATCCGAGCTTCTCACCTTCTAGAGCCGCTTCTCCCCAGATTAGAACCACCTCCGATGTTGACAGGTTTTTCTTCTTTCGACTTCTCCTCTCGCTATCTTATGGCTTCTTTCAGTGAACTATTCAACTCTCTCTTATGCCTCTTAATTATCTCTCTGTCTTTGCTCATCTTCTGCAGTCAGTACTTATCTCAGTTGCTCGCTGAGCATCAAAAGCTTGGACCTTTCATGCAAGTCTTGCCCATATGCAGCCGACTTTTAAATCAAGGTCTCACTCTCTTCTCATTTCTTCCTCATTAGATCTATAATTTCGTGTTAATTGGCTTGAATGCTTCCTATATATATCTATCTTCATGATTATGCAATATTCTTCTCTTTGATGACTTGTTAATACTCCTACTCTCAACTACTTTATTGGATCTTTCGTATATTTAACCCCACGGTAGTACTTTAATCAGCTCTCGATTGTCCGTGGTCAGTTTCTATTAGGTTATGTGCCATAGTCACTAAAATGAAGATATCAAAACTAGATTCAGTTGTAGAAGTAGATTTCAGGATCATCTAACTCTAATTGAATAACCATGACTGAACAAGTATATTGAGGAAAATCAAGCTAGATGGTATGTTTTACAGTCCCTATTGGTAATATGATCTCTCTTTGATTGAATTTATAATTCCCAAGTAGATGTCTGTCTACTGCCATTGGCTCTTACTCGTTTTTGATTGGTATCATGATTCATTTTTATTCCTTTTTGTTGTGCAGAGATTTTCCGGGTTAGTGGAATGATGTCCAACCAAGGGTTTACCGATTTTGATAGGTTGAGGCATCGAAGCCCTAGTCCAATGGCTTCACCAAATCATATGTCTAATGTTCCCGGTGCTGGATTTGGCGGTTGGAATGGTCTTCCACCAGAGGTAGCCAATTTTTCTTTTATCTGTGTTTAATGCTCAGGGTTCTTTCGAATTATGTGTGTTTGTCATAGTTTTTCTTTATCTATTTGTTAAAGAAGCGTCCATTTCACCCTCGATTATCTTAATAGAACGTAGAGAATTTCTTAACAGAGGATTGTGGTTGATACCCACTTGCACATGAAATATGTATGGATGGCACATGTATTCTTTTGTTGGAGGAGCCTAATATTCCTACTGCAAGGAATATGAGGTATGAGTTTAGCTCTCCATCTCCTTGTTTGAATATGTGGTGCCATCTGTAGGCTATATAGATCATTGCACGCTCAAGACACTGTATGCCCCATAAGTAATGGTTAGTCTTGCCTGTCTAGGTAATTCTTTATAGAAAATCTCACTGGACCTCCAAGTCGAATCCTTTTTACATTTTCTAGAGACCTGATAAACCCTTAATCTAGAGTGGGATGTTGTACCGGGTTTCATTTCCAATCACTCATCTGAGAACTCTAATAAAAATTGGAACCTTTTTATTTTGTATAGAGAATAGTTGGTCATCATGGAATGCCAATGGAGTGGCAAGGTGCACCTGCTAGCCCAAGCGCATACACAGTGAAGCGGATCTTGCGTTTAGATCTTCCGGTTGATACATTTCCAAATGTAAGTTTCGTTGGATTTGATTTTATTGATGCAATGAAATACAGGTGAAAGAACCATCAATTTTGCTTTTGTTTGTTAGTTCAATTTTGTTGGACGGCTTCTTGGTCCTAGAGGGAACTCGTTGAAGCGTGTGGAAGCAACTACGGGTTGCCGTGTGTTTATTAGAGGGAAAGGTTCAATTAAGGACCCAGACAAAGTACGAGACGCCTAAAATTGTTCTTTTTTTCTGTTTCCCAATCGTCTTTTCGAAATTTTGTTCATCTTTAGCTTTGATATGTTCTGGCGCCAGGAAGAGAAACTGAAAGGGAAGCCTGGATATGAGCATCTCAATGAGCAGCTGCATATCCTCATTGAGGCTGATCTTCCTGCTGATATTGTGGATATAAAGCTGCGACATGCCCAAGAAATCATCGAGGAATTGGTAAAACCTGTGGTACGTGCTTCTAACTTATTTCTTCGCAATTTGAGAGGTAAAAATTCGTTTGGGATTTGGTCTTTGATCTTGGTTTGAGCATTGGTCCGGAGTGAGAGACTTCTCATGGATAATTAAGTCTATTCTATCAGACAACAAAAAGATTTTTGTATTCATTTTGCAGGATGAGTCACAGGACTACATTAAGAGGCAGCAGTTGCGAGAGCTTGCTTTGCTGAACTCGAACTTGAGAGAAAACAGTCCAGGCCCTAGTGGTAGTGTCTCTCCTTTCAATTCAAACGCAATGAAACGTCCAAAAACGGGACGCTAAGAGAGCATGAGGTACCGAGCATGTGTATATGTGTATAACTAGCCTAATGGTGTTGGTTACGTCTGCTCTTGGTTCTTCTGCTTTGCCTCTCTGATCCCACAGTGATTCTTAAGCACAAAGCACCAAGAGAAGTACAAATGTTTTCCTCCTAAACCGGGGAAAACATTGAAAGAATGTGAAAGTAGCGTTAGATGGTTGATGCATTGTAACCATTAAGATAGATTGTTTTGGATTTATTCATGTGTTGAAGTTGTAGTACTCTTGATTTCGGAATGGACATCTAAATCTAATAACCTATAGTTTCATGTTTTGGGCAGCAATAAGTTTTTGTCTTTTGGTAAGCAAGTTGAGTACCGAGAAGAGACAATGTTTAGTCCTAGGAAAGCTTGTCTCTTTTCGTCGTGTCCACTGATAAAAACGTCGAAAGTGCAATACTTCTGTCCAAGAAAGAGAGAAAAAAAAGTGAATCCCATAACCAAACAATGGTGGTGGGTGAAGGTAGTTGGTGAAGGTAGTTTATTGTTGCGGCACGTGGCGCTCAGATTCAGAGGTCTAGTTTCGCAGGTGGGAAATGGGACCCCCGAGATTGTTTTTGATTGTTTGTTTGTTTTTTTTGGTAACTTAAAAAAAGAAAGGTTTTTTAAAAAGGTCGACGAGATTCTCTTATTCTCTCCCAGAGGTCTTCTCTGTCTGCACGCCGTGATTGAATCTAAGATCTCAGATCTCATATTTTAGGTCAAACGTCTCCATTCCCCATTTTTTTTTTTTTTTGAAGTGATTCGTTGAGAAGATGGCGGCTATTGCACGTCTTCACTTGTCAGCGAAATCGAAACAGAGCAATCTACCATCGCCGAGGGTGATCAACCTCTCCCGCGATCTAAGGACTAAAGTCTCGTTTCCACGAAACGGATCGGTTTGTTCACTCCACACCAACTTCTCTTCTCCAAACGTCGTGGTTCCTTGCGCCGGAGGAGATGGTGGTGGAAACTTTGGTAACCCAGGCTCGGGTGGTGGAAGCAGAGGAGGAGGCGGTGGTGGTAATGGAGATTCAGGCGGTGAAGAAGGAAAACAAGAAGCAACTCCATGGGGACCGATAGGGATGTTCATCCAAGGATGGAGATCGCGAGTTGCAGCTGATCCTCAGTTCCCTTTCAAGGTGCTCATGGAAGAGCTTGTTGGAGTTACCGCCAATGTGCTTGGTGACATGGCATCACGCCCGAATTTCGGATTGAACGAGCTCGACTTCGTCTTCTCAACTCTCGTTGTAGGTTCGATTCTGAATTTCACACTCATGTACCTCTTGGCTCCCTCTGCGGTTTCTCCTGGCACTTCCAATTTATTGCCTGGAATCTTTAGAAGCTGTCCATCGAGCCATATGTTTGAACAGGGTAGCTTCACCGTTATGAACCGTTTCGGGACTCTTGTATACAAAGGCATGGTCTTTGCCACCGTTGGCTTAGCTGCAGGTCTTGTGGGAACCGCCATCTCTAACGGTTTGATCGTGCTGAGGAAGAAGATGGACCCGACCTTCGAAACGCCTAACAAAGCGCCACCGACGCTGCTGAATTCACTCACTTGGGCAGCTCATATGGGAGTCAGCGCCAACGTGAGGTACCAAACGTTGAATGGTGCTGAGTTCTTGATGGAAAAGGGGTTGCCTCCCCTGGTGTTTAAGACAGGTGTGGTGGCTTTGAGGGTTGTCAACAATCTTTTGGGAGGAATGTCGTTTGTTGTGTTGGCGAGGATGACTGGATCACAGTCGGTGGTGGACGAGAAGACGGAGATTTCAGTGCACGAGAAGGATGATTGAATCTCCTCCTCCTGTAGAGCTTTTTTGGTTGGTTCCTCTGTTGTTTCTGTTGTTCATAGGTACAAGGCACAAGAGGCATATTCTTGAGTTGAAACCTTTTATCATGTTCTTACTTACAAAAGCAGAAGACATTGTTCTTGTATGTGTTTCGACTAAATAAAGACAAATCCTTTCTTAGGTCAATCCTAGTAGTTCTTCTATGCCATTTGTATTTGTTAGGCCAACTCTACTGCAAAGTTATTTTAATCAGTTATGAAGATTGAATGAGTCTTATCGGGCATGTAAAATACACTCCGACTAAGAGATCCGTTTATGACTATCTGAAACTGCCAAAGCAACTATGTCGGTCGATCTTAGAAAGAACCAGCTATAACGACGGAGATACTTTGAAACGTCCCAGTCAGCGTGCTTCGTCATCAATTTCACAAAGATATTTTACTAAGATTTATGGGCTCGTAACATATCAACCCAGTCGCAAGCCCAATTGGAAAAGAGAACAAAAGCCCATAGACAATTACCACATTGTGCCTAGCGGATTATGTGTACAAATCTAGATTTTTAATGTTTCAGAGCTTGCAAACAACATATAATACACATATCGGATTAACTTCTTTTTTTATTCTTTTCAAATACCGATCTTTTTACCGCCTTGTAGTTGTTTGCAATCTCTGAAACACAAAACGAAAAAAATGAAAAAATTAAGAATAGCAATAGGGTAGCAACAATCTTCTAAGTGCTTCTTGACTTTGTTTTACCTTTACCCGCCTTCACGTGTAGCACAGTTTTCCCTAATTCCATATCATTGTAAGCAACTATATAAAACAAAAGATCACAAAGCTGATTCATTCGTTGAAAAATCAACCGAATTAGATTAGGCAAATGCAGCTCAGCCGAATTATCATATTTCTATTTAAAATCTGTAAATATTTTTTTCAGAAAACAAAAAGATGGGAAAACGTAGAAAAGTGAGATATAATATATATTAGCAAAATGCTCGCTTTGTTGCTGAACACAAAGTTGAGATAGCAAACAGTCCAGGCCCTTAGCGGTAGTGTCTCTCCTTTGAATTTGCAATGAAACGCCCAAAAAACCGGGAGCTAAAGGGGAACATGAGATACCGATGTAAGGATGTGTACATAAGTGGCCTAATGGTGTACGGTGCGTCTGCTTATACTCTTATCTACCCACTGCTGACAGCACGGATCACCAAGAGAATCCCAAATGTTTCTCATTATTTCTTCCAAAACTGGAAAAGACACAAAACCGTTATATATAGACAAAAAAAGAATATGAAAAGAGCAGTAGATGGCTGATGCAATGTAAGACCATTTAACTTTAATAACATTCTTTGGATAAGCTGTAGTATTATACAAAAGTAAGCGGTAGTATTATTGAAGAGTGGAGAAATTTTGATAGAATCGTGAGAAAGGATCCAATTTCGCGAAAAAAAAAGTGTATCCGATAAAAGAAAAATCAACAAGGGTGGTGGTGGTGGGTCAGCTCAACAACATGTAATAATGTATGAGTATGTTGGTGAAGTAAGTAGTTGAGTGTTGCGGCACATGGGCTCAGACACCTGCTTTCGTTCTCGCACGTGGGAAATGGGCCGATTGAATTTTAATTGTTGTAATAAACAACTAGGGTTTTTATTTAAAAAAGTTAGATGAGGTTCCAGTTTTCGGTTTTCACCAAACATACACTGTGTGTCCTGTCCGCCGTGTTTTGCCGTCCTGTAAGAAAAAAAAGCCATTTTCGATTTGATTTTGTGCGTGAGAGGATCACAGATCTTCCGTTGAGAAGATGGCGGCTATTGCGCGTCTTCATTTGTCGGCGAAATCGAGTCAGAGCAGTCTGCCACCGCCGAGAGCGATCAACCTCTCGCGCGATCCAAGGCTTGTCGTCTCGTTTCCACGAAATGGATCGGTTTGTTCGCTCCACACCAACTTCTCTTCTCCAGCGATTCCATGCGCCGTAGGTGGTGGTGGTAGTGGTGGTAATTTGGGTAATCCAGGTTCAGGCGGTGGAAGCGGCGGCGGAGGAGGCGACGGTGGTTATGGAGGTTCAAGCGGCGGAGGAGAAGAAGGATCGTCTGCATGGGGACCAATAGGGATGTTCATCCAAGGATGGAGGTCGCGAGTTACAGCTGATCCTCAGTTCCCTTTCAAGGTCCTCATGGAAGAGCTCGTTGGAGTTAGCGCCTGTGTCCTTGGTGACATGGCGTCACGCCCGAATTTCGGATTGAACGAGCTCGACTTCGTCTTCTCAACTCTCGTTGTAGGTTCGATTCTGAATTTCACGCTCATGTACCTCTTAGCTCCCACTGCTGCAACTGTTGGCGTCTCCCAGAGCTTACCTGGTATCTTTAGAAGCTGTCCATCGAGCCATATGTTTGAACAGGGTAGCTTCACCGTCATGAACCGTTTTGGGACTCTTGTCTACAAAGGCATGGTTTTTGCCACCGTTGGTTTAGCTGCAGGTCTCGTGGGAACCGCCATCTCCAACGGGTTGATCATGCTGAGGAAGAAGATGGACCCGACTTTCGAAACGCCAAACAAACCGCCACCGACGGTGCTCAATTCGTTAACTTGGGCAACGCACATGGGGGTGAGCGCCAACGTGAGGTACCAAACCTTGAATGGGATTGAGTTCTTGCTTGCAAAGGCCTTGCCGCCTATGGTCTTTAAGACAGGCGTGGTGGCTCTAAGGTGTGCCAACAATGTTGTGGGAGGAATGTCCTTTGTTGTGTTGGCGAGGTTGACCGGATCACAGTCGGTGGAGGAGAAGACAGAGATTCTAGTTGAGGAGAAGACTGAAATTTCAGACAAGGACAAGGATCTTTGAATGTCATCATAATCTTTTGGAGTGCCTCTTTGTTTTTCCCTTGTTCATAGGTACAAAAGAGTGCATCTAGAGTTAAAACCTTCATCCGTAATCTTGCTTTCTTACAAAAGCATAAGACTTTAGAGTTTCTGTTATGTTTATGATTTAATAAGACGAATCCCTTTTTTAGGTTAATCCTAATATTTGGATGTCATTGTTTGGGCCAATTCTACTGCCAAGTTTGTTGTTTTCTTTATCACCGTTACCAAGAGGATTAATTCAATAAAAGGTCTTAAATTACGAGTGGTGATCGAATGGTTAACTTTTCGCACATGCCTCATTGCTCGTTCTGTTTTGTAGAAACCTTTGCAAATCTATTGAGTTCTGCGAATGCGAAGGAAAAACTGAACTTTCTTAATGTTCGTTTATTCTCAAAGAATACCAAAGATAAGGACGATGTAAGAGAAAGCTCTCTTTTTATTGCACAATCAAAAGATGGTATGTCTCTTTACAAGCAAAGAAAACCATTTTATAAATTAAATCAGAAATAAGCGCCTTAGAAGGCATGAACAGAGAGAGCTCCATCAACACATATGGTTTGACCTGTGATGTAAGAAGCTGCAGGAAGACACAGAAACGCAGTCATTGCAGCCACTTCTTCTGGCTCTCCAGCGCGGCGCATTGGTATGTTTGGTGCAATCTTCTTAGCAAATTCCTCTCCAAGTATAAACTGAACAACATCATCACATTCAACTAACAAATAGATGAACCAATCAATTTAATAAAAATGTTAAAAAAGAATGTTTAGAAGTTTTACAGTTTTAGCTGCAGAAGTTGCAATGACTCCAGGAGCAAATGGAGTTAGCCCTTATGTTGTCCCTAGCCCATTCACACGCTAAGTTCCTCGCCAGCTGGCTTATAGCTCCTTTGGTTGCACCATAGATGGATCCGACACTACAAGATACAACTCCAGCAACAGAGGAAATGAAGACGATGCTCCCAGATCCAGAGGATTTGAGCAGAGGATGAGCAAGCTGGCACAGATGGTATGAAGACTCCAAATTTGTTGAGATTTGATACGAGAAATCTTCTCCTGTATATTCTGTGGTTGGCTTTGTCACACATGTGCCTACATTGTTTATCTATACATATACTCCACAAAATTAGTATAAAAAGATTTCTGTCCAAAATCTGATGGTGAAAAAAGTCAAGAAGACATTACGAGGATGTTGATATTTCCTCCAAAGAGAGAGGAAACAGTTTGCATCAACTTCTCTCTATCAGCACGGGACGATATATCACAAACTGCGCCTGTGACATTAAAGCCTTTCACCTCCCATTCTCGTAAACACTGATTAAGCTGAGATTCGTCTCTCGCACATGTATGAATTCTTGCCCCAAGGCTTGCAAGCTCTTCCAATATAGCACGCCTAAATATTTGTCAACAAGATTTAAATAATCAGTAGCTGAGATATACGTGAAAGCAAAAAATAAGTTTTTGTTTTTCATTTTTTGTTGCTTGTAATAGAAGAAACATGAGACTTGAAAGCCGAACCCGATTCCTTTGGTTCCTCCCGTGACAAGAGCGCTCATACCTTGAAGACTCCATCTCTTGTCTCTGATGCGCTGTTCTGCTCTAGCCATTTTTTGTTGTGGATGTTTCTGTTGTTATATTTTGATGAAAGATAATCATGTGGGAATGGGTATTTATAAATGGTACGAGGTCACGAGTAATTGAACAAAGATACCATGTCGTACTAAATGACGTTGGGACGCTGGTGGTGGTTGGTAGACAAATCAAATCAGAGGTCAAAAGTAAACATAAGAAACTGATCAGTTTTAATGGGAAAAAGTGATGACGTATCTAAGGATGCATCTTCCATCTTCAAGGTGTTAATTAATAATGGGTTTATGCGTAATGGGTGGGACGGAGATGATTGATGATGTAAGTGATGAATGATGATGGGTGTCCGTCCAGTTAATCTTGCTTCATTACTTGGATCCGTTAATACGTTAAATGAATTAAGAGAATAAGTATTTTATGGATTTAATCTCAAGTAATTTTGGAAATTCCCAAAGTAAATACCATCTCCCTCGTGCGTACGACAAAGATTTGATTTATTAACTGCAGACGTCAGGGAAATCGGTTTCATAACCAAAAGTATTATAAATAATTGTCAAAAGTGTAGCTGTTATTTTTTTTTTTTTTTTTTCAAATTCCAGTAGATTAGAGCTAAACAAAGCCCTATCTACTTATGTCACACCCGAACATATATCCAAATTAAAAGTACAAGATGCTCTCTTTCACCCTAAAATCCGACAAGAGTTTGTATAGACACACGAGTAAGGGGTCATAAAGTATATATATTTTACAACATAGAATAAGAGAGTGCATGTGTTCACAAGAGTCTCATACTTTCATAAATCAATCATCTAACAGCCTCTGGTGCAGAATTGCAGTAAGTAGTGTGCAAGCAGACCAGTCTAGTGAAAGTTAGACACACAACGGCACACGCAACTCCCAGCACCATCCCCACGCTGCCTTTCTTTCTCTCTAACCTCACAGCTCTCTTAATCACCTGCCAGAAGCTGGGCAGTAATGCACCGCACGCCACCATCATCACGTGATCCAGTCCACTGTAATCTATCCCAGCTAGTATGGATCCTATGGCTGATACGGGTCCCACAAACCCGATCAAAGCTGCTGCTGCAAGTGCTGCGTGCCAGCTGTCTGTAGCCCCAAAGACACAGCTTGCAACCGCTGTCCCTCTTGGGAGCCCGTGTAAGGAAACCGGGAGTACCATGTGTCTGCCGAGCCCATAAGCCTTTGGAGCAGCGACCCCAAGAGCAAGCCCCTCGGCTAGTGCGTGGAACCCAACCGCTCCACATGCTAATAATGATTGGAGTGTTATCACACTGGTTGGAAAATTGGTCACTGGGTTAATTAAACTGCCAGCCCGGGACTTTTTCCGACAAGTTACATTCAGGATGGTTGAGCTCGTGAAATGGCTCAGTCCGGCTCCAACTACGAGTAGACTAACCAGAGGGATGAATCCCATTTTTGCAGATAGCAGCAGTTGAAGAGGACGCCAGAGACCGAGGACAAAGGCAATGCCTGAGGCTACTCCCATGAGGAGGGCGTGCTGGAGACGGAAGGTGAGTGCCGATGCAACCAGAAATACTCCCCCAAGCAATGGGCCCAGACCAAAGAGGAGTGAAACGAAGAAGCCAGAAGCATCCTCTGAGCTGCAGATTGAGGAAAAAGAAGCATTAGTTGTAACCAAATAAATGCTATAGCTTATAACTAATACTCGAACTCCATTTTTTTACTTGTAATCATGCGTGAAATTCTCGAAAAGAGTGCTAAGAGCTTCCATGGACGCTACTGATATTGTGGCTGCAGATGCCACTTGCGACGGAGACGCTTCCTGTTGCGGTTACAAATGAGAGATATGAAGTCAGTATACTCAGGTAAAATCTGCATCTTCCTGAATATGAGCATCAACGTTTCATAAATGAACACATGCAATTCACCTTGAATGCATCAGGAAGCACTTCAGCAATAACCATCCATATCATACATCCAGCAGCAAATCCAGTGCAAAACGGCAAAAACTTGCTAAATGCATCAGCACATAAAAAAGCTGGCACTGCGACGATAGGCTGGTAAAGAACACATACAGAACAAGAATCAGTAACCTGTTATTATGCAGACAAAGAAATAAGATCAGAGAACATCGAATGATTACCTGAGGTAAAGATGTTATTATACTCCAGAGCATAGCATTTTGTGGAGAGACACCCCTTGATGCCAGCACCATGCTAACAGCCAACCCTTCTGGAATATTATGAACGGCTATGGCCAAAGTGACCAAGAGCCCTTGACTAAAGCCCTTTGAACCAGCAAACGATACACCAACCCCTGATCCCTCCCCGAAAGAATGAAGAGTCATAATTCCTATGACGAGAACAACTTTCGCTGCATCTGCACCTTTAATATCCAGCATGCTAACCTCACCATATTGTTCAAGAAACTGCCCAAGGTAAAGTGAGTTATCAATTCTGAGATTTTCATGCAACTACTATAAGAGGAAACTAGAAAAAGAACAAGAATTTATCGGCGTGCTGAGTCTAATCGTTATGATTTTCTACAACTCTGAGGTTAATGATAAGTGTAAACTACATAAATATAAATTTCTGTCAAATGTCAACAAATGAGATTTTTTATTTCAAACTATCACGCAAATCAGTAACTAAGTCTTGGACAGCCAAAGAATCAGTTTCAAGTTACCTGCTTGCAGAGCCAAATGAACAACCCACCAGCTAGAATCCCAGTAACAACCCAGTTTCCCGAACCATGCTCTTGTCCCTCCTTTACAAGATCAAAGCTAGCGGCCAACATCACACCAGCCGCCATGCCATTGCATATTCCAGCCCACTGAGGATCAAGCTCAACAAAGAAGAAGGGCACTGCACCTAACCCAGTGGCAGCAGCCATTGCCAAGGTGAACAGTGCAACTGTTGAGACTGAAACTTTATTGTGACTGCCTTTCTTCTCACCCATTCCAATGTCATGTAAGGTTTTCTCTACACCACTTCCGTCTATAACAT
The DNA here is from genome assembly GCA_900406495.1 of Sisymbrium altissimum. Taxonomy (NCBI): domain Eukaryota; kingdom Viridiplantae; phylum Streptophyta; class Magnoliopsida; order Brassicales; family Brassicaceae; genus Sisymbrium; species Sisymbrium altissimum. The sequence goes on from OVBI01000703.1 coordinate 44,405, forward strand.
TTCGTCCCATGTTTCCATGAGGAGCAGCTCTTACTTTATTTGAGATCTCCCACTGAGCGTTTGCGTCAGTGTTCCCAATGAATACAGCGACAAATAAGAATAGAAGCAGCGGCAGAAGTTTTCTGCAGCCTGAGTGCATCATTTTTGTTGCTAAAAGATTTTGACTCAAGTTTTTCTCTTTACGAAAGACAAGAGAAAACCCTCACTAATTTAAAGGAAACCAAATAAACTCCGTCGGCGTTGTAGAATCAAAACTGCATCAGGAGGAAGTGACTGTTTCCTGTTTAACACATCACAAGAACGAATTTCAACTCAGCAACTGTAAGTGAGAAAAGAAATTCAATGAGCATATAAGAGATCACAAAAACGGAATTCAAACTCATAAAATTTCTAATAGACAAAAAAAAACGTACACGGCTATGTTCCCTATGCACCAGATTGATCAAAAAATCGTATTTTGGTGAAATCATATTAACTCAAATAGAACCAATATAAGAATAATATCATCATCCAGAACCTAAAACTGTAAAACTGTGCAAGTCAAGGAAACCCAGAACACCAAAGCAACAACCTTTATCACACATAGTTCTTACAGTATCGTTCTCCATTCATCTTCCAAAGGACAATTGCGAAAAGTCTCTGATTTCTAGCAATTCTGGAAACCGATTGCCAAATTAAAGCCCTATTGGAGAAATTTGCAATTCGATCCACCATTCTACATGGTTCAATATATTCAACTACGAACCCAGATCAATGCCACTAGAGAAACGGGATCGCAGAACTTACCAGCACAGGATAAATCGGAGCTCGGAGAATGTTGGATTCCGTTGAACATAAGCAAAATTCTAGCCGATGAGGAAGAACTTGGGGATGTGGTCAATGGATGAAAAGCTTTGGACCAAAAAAATTAAAAAAGGAAGGAACCCTACTGCGTCCGATCCCTTCTCGTTTAGGAGACTTTGGGATAAATCATTGAAGTCAAATATTATCAAAGAGAAATCCCTCAAATTTATACATTTTTTATGAAAATATATATACTTTTAACTAAGATAATTGTAAATAAGACCCTCAAGTTTTTTAATCTCTTAAAAAGAGTCGGTAATTCTGTAAAAGGATGAAATTGACGTCCGGTATGTTAGGTTCAAGGCTTCGTCTTAGGCGATACAGTGGATATATTATATTTGTCTGGATATTATGAGCTAATCGTGAGTTCACGTCGGCTGTTTTTATAAATGATTTTTTGAGGGACTGCAGTATATATATTTTGTTCTTGACAACTTGATAACGAATAACTATACTCTTTTGTATAATTAATATTTGACCTTATTCAAAAAAAAAGTTGTAGTTTCGAAAGCGACACATCATCAATATTGGCTGATGAACATGTATGTAAATGAAAAGAATGAGGAACTACATTACAACAATAACATACCAAAGCAAAGCACATCGATGCATTAAGTGATTGACAACTTGAGATATCTCTCCCAAAAGTAAATCCTTTAAACTCTGTCCTTTGCTATTTGTTTGCTCTCTTTTGTGGGTTTTGGGTCTGACAATCAATACTTTTTAAAAACCGAAAAAGGTAAATATTGCTTGAACAAATTGATAGTTATTTTGGACAAAATTCCACTCAAGTTTAGTATGAGTTTGTTTCGAAGAGGTAATGGTTTATCTTTTATGGTTTAACGTAACCATTACCTTGAATTGGTGCATTATAGTGAAGAGAATGTGTACATCTCTAAGATAAAACAGTAGTGGAGTCTTTATGGAGTTCCGTGCCACACCCTCGTCGGCTTTTCTCACGTGCACTGAATCATATGTTTATGTCACCCAAGGGCTTTTGGAAAACGTATTGAGAAAATGCATCATAGTATCTGAAAATGAACGGTCAGGTCCTACCGAGCCTAAATTTTCAGATTTTAAAGTATTAGTCCGAGCCTTTCATAGTTTAGAGGAGAGGCATGAACACACAAAAATCATACAAACAAACAAAAAGGTTTGAAACAATTTTTGAGGGGTAACAAACTACATTGGGTCCAGTGGGTCTCAAAATACTGAGATCCAAGTATGGCAACCGGCTGGGTAATGATGCTCGATTCTCGTAATGGTTGACCTGTCCATCACCTACAGAGAATCATGCACATATATAAGCTAAGAAAAGATGCTACATCACAAAGAAAAGATCTAAAAAGGTGGGCCTAAAGCCACACTTCATCCATTGAACGTTATGATTCGAAGGGGGAGGTTTAAAGAATACTGCCAAGAACAATAGAGCATGGACAACGCTAAATTTGCAAAAACTACCTTTAATTTCTAAACTTGACTAAACTCAGTTTGAGTTGTAAAAAATGTAACTTTATTTCTTAACAAAGCGAACTCATTTTGCGTAGTGTGTGGTGGCAAACACCGACATGTGAAGGAGCTACTGAAGTTAACTTATATGTTTATGATTTGAGCAATTGATCAATATCAGCTATAGCAATGGTTATATCATCAATATGAGCCACCACAGCAAGTCACCAACCAATCATGTCCACACTTCTGAATAAAACGAGTATCTATATATATACTCTTTTGTGTAATATTTTAAAACTTTCGTACAAAAAAATAATAATGTTGTATAGAAAGCTACACATAATCAACTAATTTGGCTAATGGACACGTGTACAAATGAAACAAAAAAACATGAGAGACTACAACAAATGCACAAAAACAAAAACAAAATATACAATCATGCATTAAGTGATGGTGAACTTGAGGTATCTTTTCCCAAAGTAGATCCTTTAAACTCTGTCCTTTGCTACTTGTTTGCTCTGCTTTGGTGGGTTTTGGTCTGACAACGAATTGCTCGCTCAAATCTCAGTCCAGTTTTAGTGAAACAAACTCATAGTTTTGGTGAAATAAGTCTTAATTTGCTTGAACAGGTCGATAATGTTTTTGGACATTATTCCACCAAAACTATGAGTTCGATTCGGGAAGGTAATGTTTATTAAGTTATGGTTTTAATTAACGTGATATGTCTTTGAAAGTGGTGCAATATAATGGAAGGGATAAAGGGAATGTGTACGTCTCCAAGATAGAGCAATGTGCAATGATGGAGTCTTTATGGAGTTCCGTGCCAGACCTTTCTTTGGCTTTTCTCACGTCCCTGGAATCATAGTATGTTATTCGATCAACCTTAAGAAGTAATTTTGGAATACGTAATTGAGAAAATGCATCATAACATGTGAAACGGGATTGAGTGTCGGCTACTACCGAGCCTACAATTTTGAGAATTTAAAAATTAGTCCGAGCCATTCCCTTATGGCTTTATCATTTAGAGGACACTCATGAACACACAAAGAACTCATAAAAACACAAATATACAAAACAGATTGTTGATGAATAACAAAATACATTAAGCTGTGCTGAACAACTCGAAATCCGCCTATGACTTGATCCGGAAAACCAGAAACCATGCCAGATTTGGTTTGTAAGAAAAACCTTGTTTTCAAGGTTGGAAACCTATTTTTGGTCCCAAAAGCTTGTCCCAACCCTATTGTTTAGACAACTGAAATTAAAAATCGAACTTTTGCATTAGTTGACTTTTGTGATAAAGACTAGTTAAACGATTGATCATGTAAGTTAGAGATTTTTGGTTGGAATCCTCGCATGGTTAATTATCATGTAAGTTAAAGATTTGGTCATATAGACTTTTAATGACGATTGACAAGAATATATACTCCTATTCATAAATCCAAGAATGAAAGCCGGTAATGAAGGAAAAAAATACAATACAGTAATGAGAAAAATTGATCTTGATTAGTTTACTTTCTCTCTTTACAGCCGATTTAAGGAACAATATATAATTTGTCTTTGGGTCAGAACCAATTTTGGAAACTTTTAAAATTACAAAGACTCGGTTTGATTATTTAATATTTTGTTTAATATCCGATATAGGAAAGTAATTCCATTTCAAAACCAAAGATGATGAGAACTATTCCCATTTATTGCTTTTTTAAATAAAGACATTCTCTTCCACATCAGTCGAGAATCTTTATTCTCTGATACTTTCTTTACTTGACAAGAATGCGGCAGCGTCTGTGTCTGCACACAAAGCAAAAAGCAGAGAGAGGGAGACTTATCTGTAAAATCCCAAAGACACTATTTTTTTTTTATAATAACGTTAAAACGAGTCTCTCGGCGATCTGGAGAATGAGATAGTGAGTGGATTCACGATGGCCGGTATTTTAAACAGACCTCTGTCTCTCTCTTCTTCCTCTACTTCTTGTAACAGTCGCTCCTCTGTTCCTCCTCAAAGCTTCTCCACCTGGTTCGTCCTCTCTATATCCCAAGTCTTGTCGTCTCTGTTTAGTTGTACTGTATTCATGCGTTTAATCAATGGAAACTTGCAGCATATTCTCCGATGTTGCGGGAGACGTCACCGTTGTTGTCGATGGAGAGTCTTTTCTACTCCACAAGGTTAGTGACTGAGTGCACACACGTCCTTCGACGAAGTTTTTTTCCATTCTCAACAATTTTTTGACCAAACGCAAATATATGATCGCAGTTTCCACTAGTAGCTCGGTGTGGGAAGATGAGGAAAATGGTGAGAGATCTCAAGGACTCTTCTTCTTCTTCCACTATCGAGCTCAGAGATTTTCCTGGTGGACCTCTTACATTCGAACTCGCCATGAAATTCTGCTACGGCATCAACTTCGAGATCACTGCTTTCAACGTGGTTGATCTCCGCTGCGCAGCAGGTTATCTAGAGATGTCTGAGGAATATAAGGAAGAGAATATGATCGCTCGGACCGAGAATTACCTCGACAAGATTGCTTTTCGCAATCTCCAGAAATCTGTCAGAGTACTCTGCTCATGCGAGGCGCAAGACATGGCTGAAATGTTCAAGATTCCTGACAGGTGCGTGGAGGCCATCGCCATGAATGCTTGCAGGGAGCAGTTAGTATCTGGTTTATCAGAGGAGCTCAAGGGGAGAGATTGTCTCGTGTGGTGGACCGAAGAACTCTCTGCTCTCGGGATTGATTACTACACCCGAGTTGTCTCTGCGATGGCGAGAACGGGCGTGCGACCCGAGAGTATCGTCGCTTCTCTGATGCATTACGCTCAAGAATCATTAAAGGGTACCGTCCATCGAAGCTGCCATGAGCAGAGGGAGATCATTGAAGCCATTGTTACCCTTTTGCCGAGTGACGAGAAAGGATCTTATTCTTTATCAGCTACTCCTCTCAGTTTCCTCTTTGGAATGTTAAAAGTCGGAATTACGATAGAGATAGAGATCTCTTGCAGGCTCGAGCTTGAACGCAGAATCGCTCTGCAGTTAGAGACCGTATCTCTCGATGATTTGCTTATACCTTGTGTCCAAAACGAAGATTCCATGTACGATGTGGATACTGTCCACAGGATACTTACATGCTTTCTTGAGAGGATTGAGGAAGAAGATGAGGACAGTAGTTACGATTCAGATGCCACTGGTAACCACGGTTCGTTGCTGAAAGTTGGACGGATCATGGATGCGTACTTGGCTGAGATCGCACCGGATCCGTACCTGAGTCTACACAAATTTACAGCCATTATTGAGAGGTTACCCGATTACGCACGGATCACAGACGATGGGATCTACAGAGCCATTGATTTGTATCTCAAGGTAGAGAATCAATCAATCAAACAAGCATTCTTTATATTTTTTTTGTAACATCTCAGACTAATAATCAAATATGGATATCAGGGTCATCCGTTATTGACAGAAGAAGAATGCAAGAAGCTTTGCAGATTCATAGACTGCAACAAACTTTCACAGGAAGCAAGCAACCACGTGGCACAGAACGATCAGCTTCCTGTACAGATGGTGGTTCGAGTGCTCCACTCTGAACAGCTGCGACTAAAGAAGGCCCTGTCGGGAGATTCAGAGGAAGGGTTGTTGGATTTGTCGTCAGGAATACAAAGCCGAGCGGTTTCGCCAAGAGACACATATGCATCGTTGAGGAGAGAGAACAGAGAGTTGAGGCTGGAGATAGCAAGGATGCGAGTGAGAGTAAGCGAGTTAGAGAAGGAGCAAATGTTGATGAAAGAGGAGATGATGGAGAAGTCTGGTAATAATGGTGGAACATTCTTGACGTCACTGTCCAAAGGGATAGGGAAGATTGGGATCTTCGGTGGGGAAAACCGGCAGAAGGTTAACCGGAAATCGAAGTCGGTGTCGGAGAATAAACATAGTAGGAGGGGTAGATGATATGGATGACAAGTGACAACTCGTAAATAGTGAAACGTCAAGATTGCAGCTATTGCTATCTACGCAGAGACAAGTCACATGTGGTGGGTGGTATAATGGGCCGGATATAGTGTGATGTAGGCCCATAATATAGGAAATGAGGTATCGTTTTCAGCCTATAAAGAACAAGGAAAACATGGAGGTATAACTGTGGTCGGGTCCAAGCCGTCTTTATCCATGATCCCTATCTACTAGTATTATTCTTACAAGAAAGAAAAAAGCATAAAAAACACTTTACTTTTCCTTCTCTCCCTCTCTCTCTCCAAAAATGAGGCACAAGAAAAAGATATTAATGCTGTAAAAAGATACTATTTCAATAAGATGAACTGTTACGGTGGTTTATCAAAAATATTCATCGACAAAGACTTTTATTGTATTTGTAAGAGGGAGAAAAAAAAAGAATTCGCTAATAAGTAATAACCCTGGTTTTAGTTTGTTAATAAAACAAAAGTGACGGTTAATGAATAATTGGAAAACCGTGACATTCTTAAAATCTACTGTGCTTCTATGTTAACTACTAATGTAAAATTTGTTTTCTGTAGGTTTCGTAAACAATACATGACCAGTAATTAAAAACTGTATAAAGATATTGGTTGAATCTCACCTTCTCTATATTTACTCTCTCGTTTGAGAAAGTATAAAGAGAAAGAGAAGAGCACCACGTGGGGTCTAACTCATACACATTCATAATTCATCATCTGCTTCTTGTATATAATGTACAGCAAGAAATTAGGAAACTACCTTCCTTTCTCCGCCTCATAAATAAATTATATACTAATAAAAGAAATATATATATATATAAAAGAAAAAAAAAGCGCATGATTGATGAAAGATGAACATGCATCGTGATAACATTAGATAGTACAATTAGCTCTCAACAACTTGGAAGTGACATATTATAACACTTTGGTTCGGTCTTTAGATCTGAATCTCTTTCCTCTCTCTCTCCAATGGCGTAGATTAGAAGCAAACTCTTCACATACAGCCTTGATTCCGGCTTTTCTGCTTCTTTGTTGCCTTCCCCTCTCTCTCTCTCTCTCCCTCTCTCTTTCTCCTCCAGCAATGAACAGGAATCTCAGAGAATCTCTCGCCGGAGGGAGGAATATTCCGGCGATCTCACAGTTTCGCAGAGGCAGTAACAACAACATATCTCAAAACGGCTTCTCTAGAGATTCCGATGAGAATCTGGATCTCTTCTCGAAGATCCGTCGGTCATTCCCATTGGCTTCCTCCGACGAATTACCCGACGGTTCGTTTCAAGACTTTCACTTTCCTTTTTATTTTTTTTAGAAATTTCTGAAAATCGACTTCTTGTCTCGATTCGATGAACAGAGTTTCTAAATAAGTATATATATATCTGGGGATCTCCGAATTTGCTGCTACGAGACACTGTTGTCTGATTCGTAGAGACGAAAACGATGTTCACTCTCTCTACTCAAAAAAAAATTTAATGGCTTTTGTGTGGTCTCTACACTAAATTTTCGAACTGTCTTCGTCTCGTAGATTCGATCTCTTTGCTTTATCGATTACAGTGATTTAAGAGACAGCGCCATCTTTACACACAAAAAAAAAAAAGATTACTTTTTGGGACCAATGAAGAAATTGATGGATCTTGTTCTGCCTCCTCTTCAATTTGATCCCTTTCTTAATTAACAATCACTAAATCTCTTTGCGTTTTCTTTCTAACTCCAGTTTCCGCAAAACTGGGGAGGCTCTCGGTCGGATCCAAACCAGCTCCCAGAGTCAAAGGTGATGATCTTTTGTCCTCAGCTGAAGGAGGCAAAAATGATTATGACTGGTATGTTTCTTCCCAATCTCTGCTCCGTGGCTTAGGTCTCTCTTTCTGCTTCCAATCGAACAGTGGATCATTTACTACTTGTTGTCTGTTATGTGTCGTTTGGTCACTATGTGTATGTATTTTCACAATGCTGATCTTTTTTTCGTTATGTTTTTGCCACTGGGGATGTTAAACTTATGTAAAGGACTGACGCTTTTTTCATTTTCTCTCTAGGCTTCTTACTCCTCCTGGAACACCTCTGGGAAGCGACTCTCATTCATCTTTGGCAGCTCCAAAGGTTACATCTTCTGCTAGAGCCAGTTCTGCTTCAAAGGCGTCAAGGGTATGGACCGCCTTTTTCTTTTCCACCCCATCTGATTCTCGACGACAATCTAGAACCTCAAAATTTGCTTTCTATTCCTCCATGAGCTCATACGTCGCAAAAGTTTCTTAAAATAGAAACAGCATTACGTTATTCATATCTTCTGTTTTCTTTCCTTTTACAGCTTTCGGTTTCACAGTCGGAGACTAGTTACCATTCCTCACGTCCGGCTCGAAGTAGCTCCGTGACTCGCCCATCCATTTCTACCTCACAATACAGCTCGTATACTTCAGGCCGTTCACCATCATCCATCCTGAATACTAGTTCAGCTTCAGTCTCATCCTACATCAGACCTTCATCCCCGAGTTCCCGTTCCTCATCTTCAGCTAGACCTTCCACTCCCACCCGTACTTCTTCCGTATCACGGGCCTCAACTCCATCGAGGATCCGTCCAGGATCATCTAGTTCATCCATGGACAAGGCCAGACCGTCCCTGAGCTCAAGACCATCGACTCCAACTTCTAGACAACAGCTCACAGCTAACTCCCCAAACATAGTTGCTTCTAGACCAAATTCTCGTCCTTCAACCCCTACGCGTCGAAGCCCATCCACCTCAGCATCTGCAACATCAGGATCCAATATGTCTGGTGGACGTGCAGCAACAAACGGTCGTGCTGCACCTTCGTTGTCTAGGCCAAGCTCTCCTGGACCTAGAGTCCGAACCACCCCGCAGCAGCCAATTGTGCTAGCAGACTTCCCTCTTGACACACCACCTAATCTCAGAACAACTCTCCCGGACAGACCAATATCAGCTGGCAGGTCTAGGCCAGTCGCTGGGAGCAGCACGGCAAAAGCAAGTCCAGAACCCAAAGGTCCCATGACAAGAAGGAATTCATCTCCTATTGTGACGAGAGGAAGACTTACAGAGACCCAAGGAAAAGGCCGTTTTGGTGGTAACGGACAGCAGCACCCCACAGATGCCCCAGAGCCCCGAAGGATTTCAAACGTTTCAGACGTAACTTCACGGAGAACCTTGAAGACTTCTTCAACTGTCCCGGACAATAACAACGGTCTTGGGAGGTCATTCTCAAAAAGTTCACTTGATATGGCCATTAGGCACATGGTACATTTATCTTTTGACTCTTCTCACTAAGAGCAAGTGGCTTGTGCATTTGGAATCTTTATCATGCCGTTAATATATCTCCACATTTTGATGGTGTGTATAGGACATAAGAAACGGGAAGACTAACGGTTGTGCACTATCAACCACGACGTTATTCCCTCAGAGCATCAGACAAGCCTCGTCCAAAATCCAGCCAGTCCGTTCAGGGGTTAACCATTCGGATTCTATCAGCAGCAACAGTGCAGAGAACGGGAATGAAGCAAACGAGGGAAGGAGACTGATGGGGAAGTTGAGCGACATGGACATGTATGAGAGCTCAAGGTATGACGCATTGTTGCTGAAAGAAGACGTCAAGAACACAAACTGGTTACATAGCATCGATGATAGGTCGTCAGATCATGGATTCATGTTTGACAATGGAGGATTCGAGCTGCTTCCTGAGCCTTTTGCCCCACTATAACACACACACACACACCACAAGTAAACAATTTTTTTTTTCAAACCACTTCTTTTTTTATATTTATTTCTACAGAATTTGTTTGCTTGTTTAATGGTGTGGAAAGAGAGATTATAAGCTATAAGGCGCTAGTGGTTCTTGGTTCTTTGGTTATTGATTCTTGGTTCTTGAGTGAGGTTTGTAACTTTGTAGTTATAATATTTGAAGAGATGGTAACGTAATAGCCCATCTGGGACCTCAAGTTCTCCCTTAAAACTTTATTGATTCTTGAAGGAAACAATCATGGAAATAATTAGAATGTGAAAGAGGAAAGAAATGTTCACGCGCCTAGCGTGAATCAGAGACATAGCTAAGTTAATAATGGGTGACAACGAAACACAACGAACAACTCCAGTGCTTTTTTTTTCTTTCTTCTATTCCATAAATTGACTTTCATTAATGACATATTTTGATATTTAAGAGATATAAATATTGTTGTTTTCAATGTTACCTATCTAGATCCGTGTCTTTCTGGTACTATTTAACTTTCAGACTAAATCCATGAGATTTCTAGAAATTTGACTTTTTTACTAGTACTAATATAAGTTGAGTATTATCGCATAAGTTATTAGTAAAAAAGAATCCCGAAGATTCTCATTAAGAGGCAATGTACAATGAACTAATTGACCCATTCAAATAACTTAAAAATTACTAACTGGTTTTTGAAAAAAAAAAAAAAAAAGAAAAGAAGATCATAAATGTCCCCTTCTTAAAAGCGAAGAGAAATTAACAAAAGGACAAACAATGATTTGGTACTTGCGGATCCGGCCAGGATTGAAGCCGTACCCGCTGGTCCTGATATCAAAATTGATTCAGGTGATTCAACTGAAGTAGCTTTAATTTGTTCACTTAGGCGTTCAACTATTGTATGAGCCCGTTCCTTATTGTATACTTGTGTTTTATCTCAGAATCATATGATGAACTGATTGTCTTATCTTCTGCCATATGAGCAACTTCAAGTTTTTTTTTTGGTTTTCAAGTTGAAACTACGTAACACTGCTTGTCCCCCATATTGATCGTGAATGAGTATCAACACGATCGTCATGGTACTAGGATTGGTTGCTTTCGCTATGAGATTGTAACCGATATCTAACTATCAAAGCTTCTTACATTCGTTGATAATACTGCTTGTCCCCTGCTTGAAACACTACTACTGATTGTCCCCATTTCTGTTCAGTGACTTGGTCTCTAAGCTTTATACCTATCGGCAGCATATGCAACTGTGGGCGGCTTAATTTTTTTAATTATGAATGCATGCTTCATCATTAAACTAAGCTTTGTTCTACACATACAAAGCGAAACATCATACATGAGAGTTCAAACAGAAGCACATTTGTGAACTTTTTCCCCCTTTATTCCATAAATTGACTGTGTTTCTTTCTTATTGGCTAACATGTATTTTAACAGTTTAACATATTAGGCAAGGTAACATGTGACTTCTTAAAAAAAAAAAATTAACGACGAGTACACTCACGATAACTCAAATCTAAACATTGATAAATGACATAATGAAGTACATGAAGCTCCATTCTGAGAAAACCCCAATTTTCTAAATCCAAGTGAACACATGAGATTTTGGTAACAGTCTATGAGAAAGTCTTACAAGATATTTTGGTCTCTATTTTTAAAAAATAGAATAAAAACTTAATACATAAGTCACAAGTGATTCTGGCGTTAACTCAATCTTGTCATCTCTAGCCACAAATGCTACTCCTCTAATTAAGTAAATAAAAGCTTCTTAACTTATCCAACATATGAAAAACTTACTTGCTCTAATATATAAGTTAACGCCAGAATCACTTGGGAGGTCATTCTCAAGTTATTGTCACGGACAATAACAACGGACTTGGGAGGTCATCCTCAAAAACTTCACTTGATATGTGCATTAGGCACATGGTACGTTTATTCCTTGGCTCTCCTCCTCACTTAAAACCATCTATCATGATGTTAATATCTCCACATTTTTTTATGTTGTGTATATGACATAAGAAACGGGAAGATTGACGGTTGCGCGCTATCAACCCCGACGTTATTCCCTCAGAGTATCAGACAAGCCTCACCAATCCGTTCAGGGAATAGCCATTCGGATTCTACTAGCAGTAACAGCGCAGAGAACGGGAATGAAGCAAATGAGGGAAAAAGACTAATGGGGAGCGACATGCATGGACATGTAAATGCCGCGTTGTTGCTGAAAGAGGACGTCAAGAACACAACTGGTTACATAGCATTGATGATAGGTCATCAGATCACGGACGCATGTTTGAAAATGGAGGGTCCGAGCTGCTTCCTGACTCCTGGGCCATTTGCCCCACTATAACACACACACACAAGTAACGAACTTGTTTTTTCTTTCTAAACGACTTCTCTCTTTTCTTATTTATTTGTTACACACAATTTGTTTGCTTGTCAATGGTGTTGAAAGAGAAGTGATTATCAGATACAAGGATCTACCGGTTCCTTGGTTATTGATTCGTGGTTCTTGAGTGAGGTTTGTAACTTTGTAGCCATGTAATATTTGAAGAGATGGTAACGTACGTAACATGGGGACCTCAAGTTCTCTGTTCTTGGAGCTTGATAGTATAATGGACATGTATGAGAGAATGTGAAAGACGAAAGAAAGGTTTCACGCGCCTAACGTGATGAATCAAAGACATAGGTAAAGTTAATAATGGGTGACAGCGAAGCACAACCAACAACGCCAGTGGATATTTTTTGCCCTTTATTCCATAAATTGACTTTCATTAATGACATTTGATAATTTAAGAAGAGATTTGAAATTTGTAGTTTCCAATGTTAGCTCTGTATCATACCCTCATTTATGTGGCATACCAAACTCCTTTCCTTCAGGGGTCCATTTTTAAGAAAGAAAGTACTTGTCTTACCAAAACACTCTCAAATAAAGTAAGCGCAATTTTGCAAACATAATGTTAAGAGTCACCCACTCTTGCAATTTTATACCTCATTTGATCTTGAAATACTATCCTTCTCATTATTTAAAGAAAATAATAGATTAATGTAAGTTGAGTGTTATCTACATAAGGCTTAAAATATTCAAAAAACTTGTCATTAAGAAGCCATATACAGTATAACCTCTATAAATTAATACTCGATAAATTAATAATCAC
>OVBI01000704.1:0-23049 GCA_900406495.1 Sisymbrium altissimum
ACTCTGTTAGCCAAATCCAATTCGTATAACTCTTCCCACCATATCTTCTTCCGCTCCATACTCAGACGCTCGTTCCAAGTGGCACTGATTCCTTCACCAAATTCATCATCCGGCTCTTCACTTATGATGTGAGCCATCATAGCTTCCTCTTCCAACGTAGGTACCAATATACTTTGAATATCCTGTAATTTAAAATAAACAATTATTTTTTTCCCACCAATCTAAAATAAATACATTATAACAATTTCACATATCTAAAAATAAAATAGTCATCACTCACCTTAGTATCTCCAATCGCATCATATATTTCTTCAAGTGGATATCCTCTCATGCCTTTTCCTGCAAATTTCCACTGGCACATCCGTGGACAACCTTCTTCATGACTTACGGGTTCTCGAAATGCATTTGTCAAATTGGGAATGCATTCGAACGCCAGAAACTACAAAACAATTAAAACTAAATCAATACCAAATCAATGTTTTAATTATGAAAATAACAAGTAAATGTAATATTTACCTCCAAAGGGATTATAAATCCTGAAAAGTAAAAATCTTATTTGCAGTGCCTTTCATCAGGGTTTTCACGTGATTAATCTCCTTCACAACATCTTCAAAAGTCAATCGCCCCCATGGAAATTTCCTACACAAGTCCAGATCATCCACCAATCTCAATATCAAACGATCTATGGGCCCATCTGCCTTTGACACCCCTCTGATAACCGTGCACAAAAAATATAAAATAGCCATCTTCAACCGCTCTGTACATTCACTCATCTTTAAAAGCTTCTCTTTCACCTTTGCACATGTTATTATCTTCACCTTCTTAAAGTGTTTCTCCTAAAACCTATTGCTCCCCAACTTATCAATATTGCCTGAATACTCGTTGCAGTCTAATCCTGAAATTAGTGCATTCTCCCTCAAAGAATAACGAATAGGAGTGTCATTGACCACAAACCACTTCATTATCTTCTCCTTAGTTACTACTGTGCGAAGAAGTAGCATCCACAATCCCATCAGCTTCCGGTTTTTCTCCTCAGGCATGTGGAATATATGACAAAACTGAGGGTGACTTGTGAACCAACTCAACTCCCTCTCATATCCTTTCTTCTTCAAAAGATCAACAGTGTCATACACATGACACCTTGTTTGAATCTTACAAGGCTTCGTATACTGGCTACTGTCGAAGAAAAACTCCTGAGGTTGGTCTGGTCCAATATCCTGCAATACAAACACAGTTTCAACATAGTTAACCCCTATAATACTTAGTTGTCTAAGACAAATACTACTTGCCAAACAATTGCAAACCTACTACTCCAAAACCAGTTTCTAAACAATGCTACTTCTTCTATCAACATTCGCAATGTACATACTAGTCTTTCTAACTTCAACCATTCACTTTCACTTTTAACTAAAAATATCTTCCTAACTATACATAACTAGACAAACTAATGGAGAAACCAACACACCCAAAAAATCAAATCACAAATAGATTCAACAACTAATACGAGACACGATTCCTCTCTATAACAATTCGGTTTAAATTACATACCTCCGATGGGGCTTGAGCTTTTCTGGATGGTTGACATACCTCACGGTCGGAATAAGAACTTGACTCTCTTTCTGAACCCATTTCTTCTACTACTACTTCTTTTGGAGCCGCATTTGATTTTTGTTTTTTCTTAGCCGCACCTCCCCGATTTTTGCTCTTACGCTTGGAGACCAAACACATACGAGAAAGAATGAGGATGAAGATAATGGGAAGAAGAAGAAGAAAGCAACAAAAATGGACAACCGATTTGCCGGAATTGGATCGGAATTTGATTTACTCCGATTTAGGGTTTTCGAATTTGGGGGAAAATGAGAGAGACAGAGGGAAGGAATCGCGAATTCGAAAACCAAATATTCGGGTTACTGATTTGGGCTTCTCATTTCTTTTTAGATCCGTTAACATTTCGGATTTGGGCTCAATTTTGGGCTGCAAACGGGTTTGAATGGATAACCCGAATCGTGTCGACTTGGATCCGATTTTGCTCATGTTTTTTTGTTATTTCTTTAGTTCATTAAACCCTTTCTTGTCTTTTCCATACATTTTGATTTTTTTTTTAAATGAAAAATGTAATAAGTTTTATAACAGGAGTATGGTAGATTCTTCCCTCGTACGAAGGGGCTGTAGAGATTAAAGTCCGGGAGACGATGTAATTTTAGCCTTTTTGGATTTGTTTGGGCTTATTTTGGAAGAGCTGTAGATTTGGGCCGTTAACGGGCTACTTCCCATTCGACTCTCAGCTATGGAAAATCTTGAAGCAGGAAATGAGTAATGGGTTTCATGGTCGGAGGAAATGGGTTTTAAAACAGGATAACTAATGAACAATATTTGATATTTTCATCTTTAATATTTGATGGCGAATAACTAATAACTGATATGAGTTGGTGGTATCCAATTGGTGAAACGAAAATATCAAATATGAGGTGGAAAAAAAACTGATGTGGATACCTTTAGAAGCAAGGGAATCAATCCCTTTTATATAAACGAGATTCTCTTGTTGATTTATAAGACTTTTGAAACTTTGCTCTGTACTTTTAAAATTTTATAAGATAACCATATCAACGACTTTGTATGCCAATATTATACCATTTATAAGAAGTATGACATTGAATGATATAGAAGCTTTGTTCTGTTAGTTGGTCGAGTGTTGCGAATAGAAAGTTTTACCTAGAAAATTCTCACGAAGAGACTCTTGATATTTCTTTTTAGAGTTTGGATTCTTGCACCAAATCCTTTGTTGAAGTCAACTCCCTTTTTATAAGTGTTTATAAATTATTTATAAGAATTTATAAAAATCTATTTAATGTCTCTTGTTTCACTTTTGGATGGTTGATTGATTCTATTTAAGAAGCATTATGGTTCATGTCAAAGCCATTTTGATTTAGGGAACTCAAAATCACTAATGAGACACTCTTAATCCATCAATTACACAAATAACTGTTTTCAAAAAAAAAAAATCCATCTTCTTAGCCAAAACTATACACAGTCCTTTATAAAACCTTATAAAAAAACCATCTTCTTAGCTAAAACAATACACAATCCTTTATAAAACCTTATAAAAAATCCATCTTCTTAGCCAAAACTATACACAGTCCTTTATAAAACCTTATAAAAAATCCATCTTCTTAGCCAAAACAATACACAATCTTTTATAAAACCTTATAAAATATCCATCTTCTTAGCTAATACACAAGTAATTGTTTTCAATTCTACCATAGGAATCTCTGATCAGACAAGTGATTTTCAATTCGCTATTAACAAATAGAAACAAATAAGAAATTGAAGATGGTTAGTAGCTCATCATTTTGTCAACATTCTCGTCACGTAAGTTCTTCTGTACTTGAATATTTAATTTTATAAACCCTTATAAAAAGTTCATCTTCTTCGCCAAAATTATACACAGTTCCTGAATTTATAAATTCCAAGAAATAAGCCAAAATAATAAGAGATTAGGTCATGAATCCGCCTATCTTCATCTTCATGACTCCGTCTATGATTTCTGGATCTATGTTCATGAATGATAGGACATTAGGTCGTAGAGATAATGAATTGCAAAAACCTTCAATTCACATACCGTTTTGATTGCCGGACAGAAAGAATTTCGATCATTGGAGAAGGTGAGTTTTGATCGCTGGAGATGTTTTCGATCTCAGGGGAAGATCAGATCGAAAGTGGTTAATCGATTAAGGGTAAAAATGTCCTTTTAACTTTAACAAATGAATATATTTTATGTAAGGAATGAATGAAAGGTATTTTGGTAAAGGTGTATCTTTAATAGTATATTTCTAACAATTTTCCTCAAATGATTTTCTTTTAGGATTTGATTGGTTTATCCGCTATTATTCGCAAACGCAAACGCAAATGCAGTGGGTGGTAGTAGTTGGTGGTGTTTACTAACAATCATAAAAAACCATTTTATACCGCTTAATACCACTTTGTATTGTTAAAATCTAAATGATGTTTCCCGTAAGCGTTTGCGGTTGTGGACGGTTGCGGGTGGATAATAAAAAAATTATTTAAAAAAAAATTAAAATATTTAAAATTACAAAAAAATTATAGAATAATTAAGTTGACCAAAAAAAAATAATAAGTTTAAAGTTTTAAATTTAGATATTGTAATTAGAAAATATATGAATAAATTTGACACTTTCTAATTAATATTCATTGATCATTTATCATAATTTTATAGTAATAAAATATTTAAACTAAAATTCTTTTGATAATTAATTTTATACTAATTTTATTATATTAATATACATTTTTGATATTTTATATAGTTATATAATATGTTTATATTGTTAATTTGTTGTTTAATCACTACTACATCTCCTAGTCAACCAATCATATATATCTCCTAAACGCACCCGTTTTCAACTGCTAATAACACTTACAACCCTAACCGTCCGTTTCCACAAACTCCCACAACCATAACTGCACTCACTACCCTTAAACCACAGTCAGATCCTTAATATATAGTAGATTTTTATAATTATGATTTATTTTGTTAATGTTTGGTATAATTTATGGAGAAAAAAAAGGAATTATTAGTTTAGATCTTCTTAAGGTTTGTTAGAAGCTGTTTGAAGAATCTAGGAAGGCTGATCATGAGAGATTGTCGCAATGAAGCTATTTTGGTGACTCTGTGAGAGATTGTCGCAATGGCTCAGATCTAAAGCGGGATGGTGGTGGCTGGTATCCCATCTGATGTTTTCATCGGGTTAGATTTATGGGATGGATTTTTCGGTGGTCATAAGGTTTAAGGTGAGCAATCATTTGTTATGCCAAACAGATATAGTGAGGTGTGCTCTACTGGAAACTTGAAGTAGTATTCTACTCTTTTTTAACGGTTCATACAAAACAAGTAGCAAGCTGCTTTACACCGGAAAACAAACAAAAACACAGAGAAGAGTCCATCCAATTTAACCTCGAGAAAATGTTCCAAGACACTTCTGTAAACACACTCCAAAGCTAACTGACGCCGCTGCTTAGTGAAGGCTGCGCATGATGCCATGTATGTATCCTCCGGTCATAACAAAAGACATAAAGGACACAACTCCAGCCGGAAATATCTTCTTCGAACCCATGTACCGAGTCCCCATCACCCACGTTAATGCACCCGCCATCACTTTTTCAACAACACAACAACAATCAAACCACACAAAAGCATTCAAACGTTAAGGCTGTACGCGTTCAACAATCAAAACAGACACAAACTAGCAAAATGGTTCAAGTATAATTTGAAGAATCTAGTAGACTAGTTTTATTCAATGGAGACAAAACTAACTCTGCCTCTTTCTTACCTACACCAATGGTTGATGCAAGAACAGGTTTTGTTGGGAGCTCACGGAACACATAGAGCAGAACAGCAGCTGAAAGTCCACCCGCAAGCAGCGATTTCTGACTACCGCTCTTCAGATAACCCATCAGCCCACCAACTGCATCAAAAACCAAGTTTTCACCCAAAGACAAAAATGAGAATATTGAAATATATCAAACTTAAGAGTTTTGTTTGTCATATACGCAAAAGTCGACCATCACAAATATTCAGACTAAAGTTAGTTACATAATCATCTCATAAAACATCAACAATGAGAGGAACCTCCATTCAAATCTCAACCTAACACTATGACAGTCTAACTTGTTGCTGAATCCAAAATCAACATCATTAAGACAAAACCCTGTAATGATATTTGTTATTCCCTGAAAAACCCAATTTTTAAAATCAAAGCTTAAATGAAGAAACACGTATAAACCTCATAAAACCCTAATATTGAAATCTGACCTCCGACAAGAAAAGCGTAACCAAGAGTCAACTTCTGCGACATAGACAAAGAAGTGTTCCTCTTCCCATCGCTCTCCTCCTCACCGCCTTCACCTCCATCTCCGCCTCCTCCTCCTCCTCCACCACCGCCGCTAAACTTATCACCTCCAATTCCACCGCCGCCGATCTCAGGTTCGACTTCAACAGCTTTGACTCCCGAATCGACGCAGTTGGCAGTGATCGTCTTATTCGAATTCGTGGGAACCAGAACCGCACCGAGAGAAACTCTTTGGTGGCCAGATGCGAACGCTAGAGGATGAAACCGGTTGGAATTAGTGAAGGCGATACTTCGGATCGCTGAAGAAGAAGGGGTTTTGATTGAGAAGAGACTTGGTTTGACGTGAAGGAGAGAAGATTGCCCCGTGGAACTCAATAGCAAATCCGCCATTTTCTTCTTCGCCGCTTCGTTTAACGACTAATTCTGAAATGATGGCTGAAGGAAGAAGAAGAAGACAGACTCTTTTCGGTTTAGAGTCTCTCTCGTCGATCTAATCTACTAAAGCAAACCGGGGTAGTTGATCATCTCTGTATCCGGTTTTCCTCAGCTGTTACATTGGGGGCCTCATATATATGGGCCTTAATGGTAAGTTACACACTACTCTTGCACGACGTCGTTTGGATCTTTGGCTAACATTAATATAATTATTATATGGTAACACTTGATTTTTTATTTTTTTTGTCATCTCAATTATTATTAATTAAAGTAGAATAAAATGATATCATACATAAACCGACATAAAACAAAATTTCTCCGGAGATAAAACCCAAAAAAGGAGACGCAAGCCCACATATGAAAAACAAAAATTACCGCAAATAACTTACATAGTATTATTCGAATTAACAAGTAAAAACTTGATATCAAATACATGATATTAAGTGGCAAAGATGTAAGATGACTATAAAATTAGATTTTAGTCCATCACTAACCCAAAACATACCCAGACCATTACCTAATCATAAGACAATATTCAACTACTGGTATGAGAATCTCATCACTACTCCCAGAACCGATGATAACATGGGCGCTATTAATCAAGTCCCAATCAAGTCGGACACAATTCACAATACTCAGAACAGAGCAGCAGGCTAAACGAGGGCCAAAGCAGGAAGAGACACACCTTTGAAACCGGCAACCTAAGAGGAAGATGGGAGAAGAAAACCGGTCGCCACTGCGACACAACCGAGAACTATAACAATCTGGAGTAGAGAAACGCAGGAGACGAACTAGAGTTGAAGAAAGAACGGGAAGCCGTCAGCGAAAGCACCTATACCACACCGTCATAGCTGGTCCCCGACCTGTCTATCTAGTGCCAAACGCATCTCCGAACCCAACTCTCCTAGCTTCAATTGAAGAAAACCACTACCGGATCCGATCACCTCCAAAACCCCAAACCACTCAGATAAGATCAGAGGTTGAAAAAGAAGAAGGCTGAGATCCATAACCACAAGGCTGCAGATACCAGACAAACAACTTTTAAAACCACCGAGTTGAAAGGAAAAGATCCCTGAAACTCGAGATCTATGACGGTTGCAACTCTAACTCTATAAAGACCACAAGAAACACTTGAATAGCTGAAAGCCACACAAAACAAACAACAAAGAGAACCTAAACAGCCCTCTCACAACGCCGGCAAGAAGCACCAGACGTTGGAGAGGCGAAAACACTAATCTGAGATTTGGGTTTTTCTCTCTCCGGCGGCTGACCTAGAGAACTTAATTATCTATCTAGAATCTTGTTAACACTTAACTTTCTATCTTTGGCTAACATTAATCAATCTTTATTCCTCAGTTCTTAATGTCTTTCTTTTTTGTTTCTTCCGTCATCTACATTTCATTAGTTTGCTTTGTTTTGTTTTATTTGCTTTTTTCTTGAACATGCAAGACTAGTCAATTGTTAATTTGTTTCTCTAATAGTTAAATTGCTATGAATTTTCCTATGATATGTAATTGTGTTGAATATATATTCTTTTTTAAATCAAATCCTTTTAATCCAAAGAATTTGGAGAAACGGTCATCTTTATATATAAAAGAGGAAGGGCTTTCTCCAGTTGAATGACAACTGACATCACCTTTATATGGCACATATTAATATATATTTATAATTATCTATTTAATTTATATTTAACTATTTTAAATCATAAAACTATAAAAATAAAAGGAAAAAAGAAAATCTAAATTTAAAGAAAAATATCAGGAATATATAAAATATATATACATATCAATATTTAAATGGATATTTTTATATTTTTATTGGTTTAATATAATTAATAAAGATAACTCAATAGAACTATAAATATAAGATGTAATCAATAAATTATCAAATATATACATTATATATAAGAGAAATTAGAATTTTAAAACTATAAAAAAAAATATAATCATTAAATAATTGAATATATAACTAATTATCAAAATTAAAATGAAGAATATTTAAAGAAAAATAGCAAAGAAACATAAAATAATCTAATATATAAAATTTAAAATGTTAAAAAGTGATAAAATATAAGTATAACAAAATAAATTCAAGATTTATATATATTTTAAAAACTATTATAATGTTAAGATTACTTATAAAAATATTATAAAAAATGAGATAAGATAAAAGATAAGGAAAAAACAAACTAAATAAAATTTTGAAAATAGAAATATAAATAACTATTAACAACCAATAAAGATTCAAAATAATTAAATAAATTTTAAAAATATTTATAAAAAATTACGGAAAATTAAAACGATAATCCCGCGCATTGCGCGGGTTCTCACATAGTTTATATAAAAAGATTTGACATTTTAAAAGTTAAACAAATATGTTAGACAAAATGAATAATTTTGGTTAGTTCGTACATATATATAACAAAAATTGAATGGTGGTTATTAAAAAAAAAAATTTAGTTACACTAGAGTACATTGGCCCCCGGCCCATTAGAGAAATTAGGAGAAGTCCAATTGTCTTAAACCTATGAAGAAATTAACCTAAGGCATCTACTTCCTTTTTCTTATAAAAGAGAAAGCCTCCCTTTAGTTCTCTATCAGAGCACAAAAGTAGTGGAGCCCTGCAGAAATCTCTAGCCACTGCCGTCAGCCTATATATCTGACCAGCCACCACTTTCAGCCACAGGTCACCACGGAAGAGCCACCGTTCAGTGAATCCAAACTGTCGTCTTCTCGAATCTACTGTGTGTCTTCAGATCCGTCAGTAAGGTAAGCATCCAGCCAGATCTCTCTTTTTCTCATTCTCTCCTGCGGATGTGAACCACTGGGTATGGCAGATCTCCCTGATTTCCTTTCTTTTCTTATGATAGATATGAGAGTACATATCTGTGTTTGTGTGGTGATCCCTTCCTCTCTCTCTTCTAAATCAAGATCCGTGTTGTCCAAAAAAGTAAGGTGAAGACTGGTTGTGGACTTTTTCTCTTTCAACAAAATCTTCTTGCTTGAGTCATTTGATTGTATCAGCTTAAGTTATCGGAGAATGTAGATGTAGTTGTTGACGCTTGAATGTAGATCTACATTCTTCGATAACTTAAGCTGATACAATCAAATGACTCAAGCAAGAAGATTTTGTTGAAAGAGAAGAAGTCTACAACCAGTCTTCACCTTACTTTTCTGGACAACATGGACTTGGATATAAAAGAGAAAGAGGAAGAGATGACCACACAAACACATATATGCACTCTCATGACAATCAAAAGAAGAGAAAGGGAATCATGGATCAGATCTGCCACACCCAGTGGCTCACATCTGCAGGAGAGAAGGAGAAGAGGAGACATCTGGCTGGATGCTTACCTTACTGACGGATCTGACGATACACAGCAGATTCGAGAAGACGACGGCTTGGATTCACTGAACAGTGGCTTTTCCGTGTGGTCTGGTGGCTGAAGGTGGCGGCTGGTCAGAGACAGAGGCTGACGGCGGTGGCTGGATATTTCAGCAGGGCTCCGCTACTTTTGTGTTCTGATGGAGAACTAAAGGAAAACTGTCACTTTTATAAGAAAAAAGAGGTGAATGCCCTCAGTTAATTCTTTCATAGGCTTGAGATAATTAGTTTCCCCTAATTTATCTGATGAGATAGGGCATAAGGTGTTACATACAACATCAAGAGTTAATTCATTTTTCATTTTTTACAACACATAACACATTCAACATTGTGTGTTCTATTAAAATTGATCTCTTTCTTTGAAGGATCCGGTCACAAAAAAAGCATAAAAATCTTTTGGTTATCGAAGAGACATATGCAGATCTGAAGAATATCATACAACAAGAGGATTTGATATTTGGTGGAATTGTTTTTGGACAAATGGCTATGGCCAATATTTTGATAACTTTACCAGGTAATTCAGTTATTAGAATGACCAAATTTTGGAATCATTAGATTTTTTATTGTGAGCACTATAAGATATTGTATTTATATGTTAAAATAGAGTTCTTTTGAATGAGAAATAAAAATCTAAAATAAGTTACTTTTAAAGTATAAAATATAAAATATCCCATTTAGAAATTAAGATCAAATCTATCTTGTACATAAAGTGGTGAAATGGTAACAAAGTTAAAACCATAAATATATTTAGATGTATTAGAAAAATAGATATTCGATTTGGACTCGGACTTCGGAATTAAGCAAATAAAATTATTTTTTTTTGCTCTAAATTTACTTGCTAATTATTTGATTAAATCAACGATGCATAATCATTTTTTAGTATTGTGTAACGGTACATTCAAATTGACTTTATTGAGAAAATTGATTCTCACAACCTCTACTCATAATGACAATTCAAAATTGATTTACTTTTGTAACATACAAAATTAGCTCACGTCATTATGAGAGAATCAGTATTGCAATCTCAACTTTATGGTTCTTGTTGAGAATTTGTGCTATATAAGTAGTTATCCACATTTCATTAAAACACATGACCACATCGAAACAAAACAACAGTTCTTCATCATTATTTTTTAATTTATGCTTTGTGCCTAAGAATATAACATAAATTCGTCAATAGTTAATGTATGATTGTATCTGCGATTCTAGTTGTGTTAAAACTATCACATTACAAACAATTAAAAAATTAAGAAAAAATGTCTCGTCTCCACGTAAATTAAACCGTTATTTGTTGATTTGGTATTAATAACTAATATTGTAATTTTGTTTCTGTTCTTTTTATCATTTTTAAAAAATATTCAGTTTTGCCATATAGTAAAAGTTATGATTCATGATTTATTCATCTAAAGATTGTAGGACTATGATTTCTACGATATGTCAAAACTGAATATTTTTTTACCCTAATAATTAAAAAGTAAAATCAAAATTATAATACTAATTACCAATACCAGATGAACAAATAATGGTTTAATTTGTGTGGAAATGAGACAATCTTTTCTTAATTCTTTAATTGTCGGTGTGCGACCATGTACATTGGTTAAAACATTCAAACCCTCCCCCTCAGTTTTTAACACTCCACATAATCATTTTACACTCAATTCAATTTTAACTTATGCAATAGTTTTATTTAATAAAATTCATCACCTTACCACACTACTTTTACTTTATATTCTTATTTCTTTACATAATTTTATAAATACATATTTATAATAATAATTTAAATTAAATTAATTTAAAATTAATAGAAATCAAATTACTTTTTTAGGAAATAATTAGAAAATTATAGCAGAAATGACATTTTGTGTGTCCAAATAAAATGAACCAAGTCTCTATTTATAGAGTTTGAAAATTATTAATTCTGATATAAAAATTATTTTTTCAAAAAAATCAATTGCTACATAATAATTGATGCTAAAAAGATAAGATAAGACAAAATATCCAAAATCTCAATATCTGGTTAAAAAACAACATTTGTCTTCTTCTCAAAAATGTTTTCTTTTTCGTCAGAAAAAAACACGCACACGCGCATATGGAAAGATACTATTAGCCCAATAAAATGTTGTCATGTGCCATATGTGGATCAAAAAAGTTGATATTCGACTGGTTGAATGATTTCAACAGGTTTTATTATACGTATATTTTTTTTCTTTTTCAACATCTCGACTAGAGCTATTCAACTGCTTAATTATTTATTCAATAGGTCCATTGTTGATGATCTAACAGTTTTGACACAATTAAAATCTCATGATACAATCATATATTAATTTTAACGAACCTAAAATTTATGTTATATTCTCAATCACAAAACATAAATTAAAAAAAAATAATGGTGAAGAATTGTTTTAAAAGTTTTGATGATAATCTGTTTTCAATGAAATGAGGATGACTATTTATGTAGCTTAAATGCTCAACTAGAGCCATAAAGTGGAGATTGCAATATTGATTCTCTCATAATAACATGACTCAATTTTTCTATGTTACAAAAGTAACTAAATTTCTTGTCACTGTGAGCAGAAGTCGTGAGAATCAATTTTGTCAATAAAGTCAATTTAAATGTGCATTATCTTATATATAATTACGCAATCTACTTTCCCCATAATGCACTACATAAACACAGCCTCTTCCTGCCATGTGTCGAAGGAGCAAATCAACTAATGGCCTTCCTTTGAATGATTCACCGTCTTATCTTCTCTTCCTTCTTCTTCAATTCCAATTCCTTTTTTTGTTTTGTTTTTATAAATTTGGGGGGAAAAATGAAGTCGAATTGTGTACATTGTTTGATTCAGCACTGTTCTGATGATGATGATATTAAACCTTTACATCTTCGTTTCATGTCCATCCCTTATATAAAGCCCATCCAACAACCCTTAATCTCACACAAATCCTTGCATTCTCATTGTCGAAGGAATCGAATTGGCTGAAGATGGAAAAAAGGACCAAACCAGAAGAGGCAACTGTCGCGACGGCTGATGAAAATTTCTCCGATATATTAGTTAGTGACTTCAGGTATATGGAGAACTGCTGGTTTAATGTTGGGTTGTGATTTCGAAGGTATGTTTCAGAGAGCAAGACAGTATAAGAAACACTTAGAGGACTCTTATGTCTCAGTGGAGCATTTGGTTCTTGCCTTTGCTGATAATAAGGGGTTTGGAAACAATTCTTTAAGGATTTCCAGATATCTGATAAGAGCTTGAAATCTGCAATTTAATCCATTCTAGGGAGACGATCAGTTATTGACCAAGGTCAGTAACCACGTTGTGAGGTTTATATTTAAATTTTTGTGTTGCATATTTAGTTGATAAGAGAGTAAATGATCATGTTTGATAGATCCAGAAAGCAAGTATGAGGAGAATAGGAAAAGATTTGACAGCAATGGCGAGAGAAGGAAAACTCGATCCTCTGATTGGAAGAGAGATGATGAGCTTCATCGATGCATTCAGATTCTCTCAAGGAGAACGAAGTATAACCCTATGATAACTGACAAATCCATGTTGCCTAAACATGTAGCTCAAACTCTTAATGTTAGATTTGGAGTACTGGTAATATTTCTTTGTTCGTACTATACTAATAGTAATACTTCATGAATTTTTGAAAATAAACACATTTGTGACTTTTTCCCTGTTTTGTTAGAATGATTACAAGCCTGACTACTGGAAGGCTCATCGTGCTCTCATATGTGCACGGGAGCTGGATTTAGGAACACCAGAGAATGGTTACGCAATGTTGCCATCATATCTGTATGGTATTAGGAGAGTAAATCCAGGAACTTTAACAAGGTTAGAAGTGGTTAGAGCAAAATTGAAGATATTGAACATAGTAACAAGCAATGTAATGGTTAGTGTGTTAGTTTAAAGTAGAAGTAAACTCACTCATGGTCCGTGATGAAGTCCAATAACTTTTTCAGAGACTCATTTTTTACAAGACTCAGCGGATCAATTACAGCTTCAAGGATTAAAGCTTCACTGTTGAGTTACCAACAAACGGACGAACCTGCGATTTAGCTCATTGCACCTGTCTTTTCTCATTGACAGCAACCTTCACACCATCTTCTTTTACTAGACTCGTCAGATTATCTAGCAAACCATTGAGAGCCTTTTCCTGAATACTCTCATCAGTCTCGGAGACCTTGATATCTTTCTTCTCATCTGATAATAGAGAAGAATTCAAACCTTCCAAATCCTCCCGAAGCTTTGAAGCATAAGTGTCTTTATGTTCACTCCCACTTGCTTTGATGAAACTTCATGGTTTTTGGTAACCTTTGCCCTTTTTTAGTAGCGCATGCAATGGGAAAACTCTCATCAGATGTTTGGACTTTGTAGGCCAACCACAACTGCATTGTAAAACAGGACACATAAATAAATCAAACACATCACAAAAAAATTCAAATATTCAAAGTTGCAAATTTCAAAACACACACAATTCAAAGTCATACAAGTCTGTACGAATTACATGTTTAAAGAGTTACACAACACAAAACAACACAACACATGACTACATATTTTTAAAACACCTCACAAAATAACTTCAAGATTTAAGCCTAGAACTTCGACGTACCGGAGTCTTGCTGCTACTTTCAGCCTTGTTGTCATCCTTAGCGACGACATTGGGAACTTCTTTACTCTCAGAAATTTCTAAACGCAATATCTGCAACCATGCTTTCCATTGTGTGCAGTCTTCCATCATATGCACCCATTGTAACCGCTTGGTTTGCTGCAACTTTTGATCTCAAAGACTCCTCAAAACCCATCAGTGTTTTCCCTATGTTCGCATCCGTTGTATTCAGTAGTGTCTTACCAAATTCATTTAGTATTTCCGAAAATTCTGCCCTCACCACTTCTGCTACAACTGGATCCTTATGAGAACAACTCTTCTTCTCTTGAACCTACAATTTGTAATGAAGTTAGTAATTGTGAATCACATAAAATGGCAAGTGCATAAGAAAATTGTTAAACTCACATTTGAAACTTCTTCTTCAGCGTGTGTTGGCGGTTTGTCATTTATAGAAGTGACTTCTTCTTCTGCTCCTTCTATTCCCTTCTTTTTTTGCTTACANCCTTACAAGGGGAAGTTTCTGCATATGATTTCCTTTTTCTGGATTTCTTCACTTTCATTTCTCTGTAAAAACTATGGCAATACCGATTGTGCAGAAGATCTTGAATGAGATTCTCCACTTTAATGTCTTCTACATCGTCATCCCATTGTGGATAGAGTTCTAGTCCACATTGCCCAAACATATTTTCCACACGCACCTACAAAAAATAAACAAAACCATAACACAATTTAGGAAGAATCAACAAAATTCACAACACACAAAAAGGTTACTAAATTAAAACTCATCTTGCCATGTGTTTCTATCTCCTTATCTAGAATATCCGGAAGGTTGGACATTTTGCGTGAACCCTTCCACCTTAGCAAAGGTTCCATTTCCAAACCATCTCTACCTTCTCCAAATTTCTCTCCAAGCACTTTAACAGATTCATATGCCCATACTTGTAAAACATGAACAAATCCTTTCCAAATATGAGTCTCTGTCAAAAGTAACCACCTTAACTCCATTTATCAAACTATCACACGGCACTCTACCCCCAAGGATATCTCTCAAAGGCGTCCATATCAAGTTTTCTTCTCGCTGTGTCTAGTGGAATTCTTGAACTTTTAGAAATCCCATAAATCCCTATGGACAACACACATAGCAGACTGACCATTTTCTTTTTCTTGTCACTCCAAATACTGTACTGTGTTAATACCTCTTCCAGCTCGTTCCAACAAGGTCCTCACTCGGACTGACACCCATTTCCTTCCAAAACTCTTCATGGCAGACATCCAATATATTTTCTTCATCAAAGGGAGAGCAGTTGAGTCTTGTTATGGTAGAGAACTCGTGCATAGAGAACCTGATTGGTTGATCACCAATCAGCGACCATATCTCATGTGGCTTAGTTGTTTGTAACTGATTGGTAAGGAAATGGTGAACCGTCGTGGCAGAGAACATGAATTTCTTAGACGCCAGCTTCAGAATGACTCCAACTGAAGATTGTTCGAGAGATTCCCAGATTTTCTCACCCAAACATTGCTTTACAAATCCCAAAAGAGAGAAATAGCAGTTATAGTTCATGCTATGGTTCAGAAACGGAGCTTTTCCAGGCTCATATAGCCGACGAGGATACTTTTCTCATTTGAGGAAGCCATGCTTGCAGAATAAGAAGAAAGAACAAAAATCTATATGTAATAGGAATCTTCAAAAACAGACCTTCAAATCCAACTTAACTACCTCATTAATAAGCTCAGTTGTATTAATTAGTAAATTACCAAGCTCAATATTCTTAACAAGACTTGGCAAATCAAAATAAAAAGAACCAAGTTTACTAATAAGACAAACAACACAGTTAAGTTAAGGAGAATCATCAAAAAGATAACACATTACCAGACAAACAGCACAGTTACTTTAAAGAGAATCCTCAAAAAGACAAGAGACCCAAAAGACAACACATATAAAAGTTCATACGAAACATATAACCAAACATAGAACCAGTGTGTTCAGAGCTCCAATTATAGCCTCAAGTTTTCATAAAGTAATTGAAGACCTGAGGAAGCATAAAATTCTTACGGTTTCTACAAAGAAATGAGTACTGCGGTGGTTAGAGATTGACCTTTGAGACCAGATGAGAAGATCTCTTCAGATAGTCTACTTAAGAATAAGCAATTAGTCTGTAAGCAAGATTAAAAACATAAGTACATGATCAGAAGAATAAGCAATAAGTCTCTAAGCAAAGAAAGGCAAATAAGAACATGATCACAAGAAGATATAAAGCGATTGCATTGTAAGAAGAATTCCATGTGACAATACAAACAAATATGAAGACCACTAGATTAAGCAATAAGTCATTACACTGAAAGAATCAACTCACACTCTGAAAAGTTAACAATGAAACTCACCAGTAACCTTCCTTGCTTGCAAAGTGGCAACAACCTCTAAGGACTTATCAATATCTCGGTTTTTAGCCTGCACATTGATCATACATATGTAAACACTTCACCATATGATTCATATTTCTAAATTTCTTTTGAAATTTTTGATCAACGAGATTGTTACGTAAAAGATGTATAAAACCTATATTAGATATTCTTTACTTCATTAAGCATCATCAATATATTTCATAATGTGTCTGGCTTGTTAGAAAGTTAACCACTGCAAACTCTAACTTCTTTGAATAAAAAAGGCATTCACGTCACTCAATAATCTACAAATGGTGCTCAGATGAAGGAAAGAATGATGATAATTATAAAACTAACCCATGTTGACCGAAAACAAAAATGAAGCACATCAAAGAAATAAGCATAATTCACATCACAAATGAAGTGGAATTCAACCGAAAAAGAAGCTTTGAAACTGAATAATCTAATAAAAAGCAAAAAATAATCTATCAAAGAGATGAGTTTGTCGAATGGGACTGACCTTTCCAATTACAGAGATGAACTGAGATGGGACGGGGAAGAGGATGAAGTCGACTAAGACTTATGTGCTGAAATACACCGGCAAGCCACCAAATTCAAACACAGCCAACGATGGATACAGAGGAGGTGGCTACGATTTAGAGAAGGAGGAGAGAAGGAGGCGGCGACAATAGAGAATCCGGCAGAATAACTGCCGAGATTCACCGCGAGATAGAAGGAGGCGGCCGGCAGAGACACCGTCGAGATTCACCGCGAGAGAGAAGGACGCAGCCGCCGAGATTCACCGCGAGAGAGAAGGAGGCGTTCGGCAGAGACACCGCCGAGATTCACCGCGGGAGAGAAGGATGCGGTCGGCAGAGACACCGCCGAGATTCACCGCGAGAGAGAAGGAGGCGGCCGGCAGAAACACCGCCGAGATTCACCGCGAGAGAGACGGCGAGTAGTGGTAGAGGTGAAGAGAATTTTGGGGGTTAGGGTTAAAGTAACATTCGTCGAGGGTAGTAAGAATTTTGTTTGTTTGATTTAATATTTTTTCTTTTTTTTTTACTATACAATTTTTCTATGGCTTTTTTTTGTAATTATTTTAAATTTAAATAATACTGAAATTTTATATATATACCTCTAATAGCATAGGATGTAAATAATTTTCAAAACTTGATTTTTATGTCTTTTTTACAAAAGATTTATATTAAATTAGTAAACTTGATTATTTATGTGTTAGATTAATAATTATACTACATTTTTATGTTAGTCTAGTAATTTTTTCTTTAAAGTTTTGCACATAAACACCTATTATAACCTTTGGAGTAATTGACAAGAATTTTGTCGTCAGATTTTTAACAAATCAAAATTAGCAATCCCAACTCAAATGATTAATTAATCATTTATTGTGATCTGAAGAGTCTACATTATCTGGTAAAAGTTATTCCATCATTTATTCTTCTTTGGTCAAATAAACTACTCTTCTATGACTCGTACAAAGTGTAGTGATTATTTGCAGAGAAATTCATTAAAAATGGAGCCAAATTAACAAAAATGGAGCCAACAGTTTAGAATTTGTGTTGGAGCCAAATTGAAAAAATGATCTAACTTCGTATGCTTATATAATGATAAACACTAACAAAAGAAAGTCCAATTTTATTCACGGCTTCTAGTTTTGATCTGAATTTTCCACCTTCAAATAGTGAAAGAGAGTTTTTATTTGATTTCAACAAAACTCCGACAAATGTAGAAAGTTCTAACAACGGAGATGGTGATTATAATCCAAATGACTGCAACGCGCATTTTCAAGATATTGATAATGATATAATCGACTCCGGCGAAGATATTGATAATAATCCAAACGACTCTGATGAACTTGTTGGAGATATAGATCCATGTATAGTTTTTTCTTTGTAGGTGCTTTCTTAGATTCCATATGTTATTTTTCTTCCTTATTTTCTACGGAAAATGCACTAGATAAAGAGTGCAAGTTTTTTTCTGGATCGACACAAAATTTAAAGTTACAACTTACGTTTTCTACAAAGAATCAAAGTCATGAAACAAAAATATTCTTTAAAAAAAAGAGATTTTATTGTCTCTAACTGTTAAGAACATGCATAATTTCACCATGTGAACATGCATAACTCCAATACTCCTGGAATTTTAATGTTTATGTGTGCATGTAATGGTTACGTAGGCATATGAAGAAGATTTATTTTTGGTATTGTTTTATTTTTTTTTGGGTGAGTTTGCTCACCGAACCACTTTCCTTAATTAATTTGTTCAAGTAGCATCTCCGAAAAGGTAGTGAAGAAACTAACCCTTTCGGACGGTCGTACCCTTTTCGTCTATGAGGCTAACCCAAATCTTTTTTCATTAAAGTTGTAGAGGCTAACCTTCAAAGAAAAAAGATGATGGTTATGATAACGAAAAGGATACGCATCCTATTAACGGAAATAGTTATAAATGTATGGGCCTAGGAGAGTTGATTAATGTAGACCATTATGTTTTATAACGTTGATTTATAATGGAACATATATGTTGCATATGTTGATATCAATTTGCATATATATGTTGATATAAATGTTTAAATATTAACATTTACAAATACTGTTTATCTTTTTTATTTAATCTATAGACCTTAAACCCTTAGTCTGCAGTTAACCAAACCCTTATTTAACTGAATATTATGTAGTAAACCAAAACTAAAATATTAAACCTTAACCTATAACCCTTAAATACTAAATCCTAAACCCTAAACTCTAGGGATTTGTGAACCCAAACAGAATAATATACAGTTGACCTAAAACTAAAATATTAAGCCTTAACCTATAACCCTTAAATCCTAAATCCTAAACCCTAAACCTCAAAATCTAAACCCTAAATCCTAGCGATTTATGAACCCAAACAGAATAGTATACAGTTAACTCAATATAAAATATTAAAACATAAATTTTAAACCCTAAACCCTAAACCCTAAAGATTTGTGAACCCAAACTGAATAGCATACAGTTGAACAAAAATTAAACATTAAACCCTATACCCTAAACCCCAAAATCTAAACCTTAAATCTCAAAATCTATCAACATTTTCAAGTTCTCAGAAAAGTTGCATATATTGATATAAATTTGCATATATATTGATAAATGTTTAAATGTTAAAGAGAAGAAAGATGAACAGTTAGAAGAGAGAAGGAGGAGTTGCATGTCACAAGACGATTGCGAAAAAGAAAAAAAAAAAGAGAATAAGGTGGTTTATTTGATCGGACTAGCCTTGTCATACACAAAATCTTTGGCAAATGCCATTTCAAAATAAAAGGAGGGGCGAATGGTCATTACACAGGGCAAAAGTGCTAGTTTCTTTGACACCTTTTTGACTGTGTCATTTTAACAAATTTTGACCACATTCGGTACTTTTTACCTAGCTATCTTTTTTTTTGTGTATAAAGTATTACTATTTTTTTTTGCTATGGAGTACTGGATATTTTGCTATTGATATGTTTATATTTATATGTCGACTTATTCTAGAATTTTAACATAAAACTATGTCTGTGCTTTGCTATTATTGGAACAAAATATTTGTGGTACTTCTTTTTTACGTTAGCCATTACATTTCATTTGTAGTACTAATGGTTTTTCTAATTTTTTATTGTATGCAAAGACAAATCATGTTGATCTTTCACGTAAGTCAGGACAAAATCTCACAGACAAACAGAGATGGGTAATATACAACGCTTTATTAAAGAAAAGTATTAATGGGAACCTACAAAGGTATACAACACGAGAAGTTGCCGAATCATTTTCTGTGTCTATCCAATCGGTAAGAAGGATTTGGAGAAGAGCAAAAGACACTTCAGCCAATGGTGGAGATGTCGATGTATCCCACAAAAGATCAGGAAATTGCGGTCGCAAGAAAATTGCGCTTGATTTGAATCGAGTTCTTGAAACTCCGTTACACAAGAGAACAACAATGAGGTCGCTTTCGGTGGCTGTTGATAAGAGTTGTACAACAGTACATAGACCTGTCCAAGAAGGGATTCTTCGGCGTCAGACTAATGCAATAAAGCCAAGTTTGAAGGATGAAAATATAAAAGGAAGGTTACAGTTTTGCTTGCCAATGTTGGAGAAGGATAGTTTTACTCATGAACCAAAATTCATTGATATGTACAATATTGTGCATATTAATGAAAAGTATCTCTTTCATGTCATACATGTCAAAATAAGAACTTCATTGCGAAAGTAATGTTTTTAGCTGTAATGACTCGACCAAGATTCGACAAAGAAGGAACCGAGGTATTTTCTGGGAAAATTGGAGTATTTCCATTTGTTACTTCACAACCGGCTCAAAGAAGAAATAAACATAGAGATGCTGGAACTATAGAGTTAAAAGCGTTAACTTCCGCGAAAAGAGATAACATACGAGCTTACTTGATTGAAAAAGTCATTCCAATAATCCATGAAAAGTGGCCAGTAGAAAATCGCGGAAAGACTATTTTTATTCAACAAGACAATGCAATGACATATGTTAATTGTGGTGATAAAGAGTTTCAAGAAGTTGCTACAAGAAATGGCTTTGATATTCAATTGATGTGTCAACCACCGAATTCGCCGGATTTAAATGTTTTGGATCTTGGATTTTTCAGTGCTATTCAATCGCTGCAACATAAGACATGTCTAAAAAATGTTGAAGATCTTGTTCATTCTGTGGAAGAATCATTTAACGAATACCCAACAAAAAAGGTGAATCATATTTTTCTAACTTTTCAATCATGCATGAAAGAGATTACGAAAGGTTGGAGGAACCAACAATACAAGATACCACACATGGGTAAGTCTACACTGGAAAGAGAGGATCGTCTTCCTCTCCAATTAACTTGCGATGTTTCCTTGGTCGAAGATGTGAAGAACAAATTCGTTTCGATGGGTTAACAATTTGAATTTTTATTTTATGGTGGTGATTTTATTTAGCTTCAATGGAGCGTTTATGTTTTTTGCAACGGTGGTAATTTGGTGTATTTTATGAATTGATTTTTTTTTCTCGTTCTTTAGTCTTTCATAATTAACAAAATCTTTCATAGTACTAACAACACGTACTAGATTGACTGAGACAAAAAAAAAAAAAAATCTAATCTAAAAATACAGACAATATTTACTTTTAAAATACGATATCTCATCTTAAACTTATTCAATCTTATTCCATTTTACAATGTGAAAAATATATTCCACATAATTATTACAAATAGTTTCCATCATGCAACTACCAAATCATAACATAACATGATCTGAGTTAAAAAAATTAAGAAAATAAATTTTCAACATATCCAATATAACCTCGTCCATGTCTTCTTCAGCGTAGTAAAAAAATGTTTGTTCAAGTCAATTCTTCGATTACCATGAAAACTGTGCCTTTGGATAGGTTGAACATCCTTCGGTCCTCCTTCATCTATCTCATTGTTGGGAATCTTGTTCAAATCGAAGCTTTCATTGGCTTGAAAATTGTTCTTTCGGATAATTTCAACATCCTTTCCTCCTTCACCTCCGTAATCGTTCGGAATCTTATTCAAATCCAACTTGTAATTGCCATGAAAATTGCTCTCTTTTTGTTTCATAATTTTTGAAGATATTAAAAAAAAAACAAAACAAAAAGAAACGATCAGTTACAGTGGACTCTTCATATATTATAATGAAGATATACAATAAAAAGTGCTTTGAAATTTGCAAATCCACATTTCATTCATATTCAGTTTTGAAAATTTATTTTTATTTATGATTTTTTTGACAAAAATTGAATTGAATAACAAAATGATAAAATAGTAAATTTGTAGCTTTTTTGCATAGAATTGTTTTTTTTAAAAATCACTTAATTTGAAACAAAAAAAATTTTCTAAAAAATAAATTAATCTGAAACAAAGGGAGTAAGATTTTCACTTCTCTTTTCAGGTTTACTAGGTGACTTCCCGCGATATCCGCGAGATAAAAAATTAAAATAATATATTTTGTAAATATAATTCTATTTACAATTTACTCTATTTTATACATTCAGATTTTAATATTACAAAAATTAAAACTATAAAAATATAATTTAACTTAGTTTTCTTTTATTTTGGTTAAGAAAATTTTAATTTTCTTTGATTTGATATTAGTTCTAAAATTTAAAATAATTTAAAAGTAAAATAAATAATGATTTTATTTTTATGATAATTATATTTTATGATTTATAACTAAAATTAGAAAATATCCATAAATTTTATTAATTTATTTTGTTTTAGTATGGATATACTACCCGATATAAATATAACTTTGATATATTTTTTATTTTAAATAAATAAATATGTTAACCACAACTCTATAAAATATTAAAATTTTATAGA
>OVBI01000704.1:23073-57509 GCA_900406495.1 Sisymbrium altissimum
AAATTTTATAGATTATTGAATTTTTAATTAAAATCCACAATATTTTTTCATGAGAATTTACAGTTAGAAAAAGAAATGTTAAAAACAAAATTTAAATAATCTATTTTTTGAATTTGAAAAAGGAAAGAAAATATAATTTACATGATTGGTCAATTTTACTAATTGATGAATAATTTTAAGATTTATGATAATGTATCAATCATCTTATACAATTTTGGTAAGTCTGAAAAGTTTTTTAATTTATTTTTCTAAATGAGATGAATATGAACAATCATTTTTAAAAGACAATTCACAATTACAATTAAATATTGAAATCATGTTATTGATATGGTATCATTTATATTTTGAACATATTATAACATTCTTTTATTAATATGTTTATAATTANTTTACTTTAATATATATTATAACATTCTTTTATTAATATGTTTATAATTACAATTGAAATGAATAAAATATTATAATTAGTGAAAATAGTATATTGAATACCATTTTACATGAACATATCATAATCTAAATTTTAGTATTCTACATCAAAGAGAATATTATATATGATAATTTTTCTAGAATTTTAGTATAAATAGTTGATCAACAAAAAATATTTAGGTTTAAAAGATTAAATTTTAAGATCATATAGTCATAATTTTCTTCTCTAAATAACATCATCTTCTCAAAAAGTTTGATATTATAATGTTTAGGGAACTACCAAATATACATGACCAACCATATAGTTTAAATATTGTAATTGAATGTTATATTGATTATATAGTTTAAAACCATGTCACATTAAACTCTAATCCATGTCATCTTTTTTGTAATGCCATATCATCTTTTTTAATGAAGATTTAATATAATGATGACACCTAAGCTTTTTTTTTGTAAAGTTACTTCTCAATTATAGACTAGGGGATAGTACAAGATATAACTTCTAATGCATTTCTCCAATTCTTGGTGATTACTTAATATTTAATAATGAAAATGATGAAAATTTACTATCTTTTTTTATTCTTTTTTTGTGTTCTCAAGATCAAGAAAAGTTATTTTTTGTATATCCATTCGAAATTTATTTTGTATTAGATGTATATTAGAACTTTAGAAGAAGTTTCGGTTAATCTAATTATCAAATTTTGGTTTATTTATGAATCTTATGTCTATTTATGTTTATGTTTAAGAAGTTTTAATTTTATGAAAATAATGATTAATTTTAATCTTTTATAGATAAATATGTTTTAATATATAAATTTATTTTGTTAAAAATTTAAAAATTAATCTCTGCTTACTCTTTAATTAATCATCGATTAGTTAGAAAATCTTGAGGTCTGGACCTGCCGCTCAACTAGCGTCTACTGTAATTTTGAAGATGACGTACATGTTAGTTGATCATAATAGCTTTTATTTTTTCTGATAATATACAATATGGTTAAATCACCTTTAACTGAAAGTTTTAAGAAACAAGATCTCATAAAAGAACCGGGATAAACCAGGTACAACGCTGAAGCCTTACTCAATTTCTCAAAGAAGAAGATATTCTCAACCGTCGAAAGCTGTGAAGAGGTAGCCGCCACCTGCATCGATCTTGCTTACAATCTGGTTGTAAAGACAAAATTAGGCGATGGAACTCATACCTCACCACCACTGTACACCGGAGCCACCACTCTCCTCCCTTAACGAATAACGCAAAACACACCAGATCCGCGAACAAGTTCTCCAAATAATTCTACTCTATTTCAAAAACTTGAAAAATATTTAATAAGAATATAAAACATAAGGAAATTTTTTAATAAAAAAGATTAAGATATTATTACTTGCATCGACTGAAAAGATAAGAGAAGAGCGATTGAAAACTTTTTGTGAGAAGATAAGATGAGAAGGGTAAACAACGCTTGTTTCTTTATTTAACGGTATGTGCCTACGAATAGATTGATTGGCTTTTTCTCAGAAACTAACTCATGAAATTAACCAAAAAATTTAAGAGATTAGAAATAAACTCACATCATCAAAATTATCACATACTAAAAAATTACTAGGCTGATCATAGTCGATCTCTTCTAAAAAACAATTGCAGTATTAACACGTGTACATGGCAGGCCTCTCTCAATTTTCCATCAAATATTCTCCAACAAATATTTGGGACCTCATCGTCACTGATAGTTTCTGAGAAAATACCAATGTTATCACCATATCAATTCATTGTTATCTTGTTGGAGAAGTTCAGTAATCAATAGGCCACACTAACAAAAATCCAACTATTTTTCGTTAAGTTGCTCATGATGTACCAAGAATATATTTGTCATTGGAATATATAACTTTCCGAAAAAGTATCAACAAGTTTCCTAGAATGCTCTAAAGAGATAAAATTTTCGGGAACTATTTTTGGTTCTGACAAGATTCCGACAAAAAATTCTGACAAAATTTCAACAAATATCGTTCATTAAAAAATTTCCGAGAAGTTTCTGATAAAATCAATAGTTTCTCAACAATACTCATAATGGTAAAGCTAATTTTCTGATGATTCAGATTCTTGAACATTGTTGTCTAAGTTAACACTCTTTCCTTGTAGTGTTCGTTAACAAAAGTAAAATAAAAAAGAAACTTCTGATGATATACCTTACTAGTAGATATAAGGATTACTTTCCCATTCGACATCAAGTTCTTTAGAGCAAGTTACATAAGCAATTTCAACATGGTATTACCTAGATCAAACACGCAAGCCTATTTCAAATTCAACTCATTATTAAAACCTGGATAAAAGTTCAGAAACAAACTCTAATATATGTATCTCAGGCATGTATCAAACAATAACAAGAAAATACACAATTATTTGGTCACTATCATACATCCAAATATCCAATTAAATATGATATGCAATAAATTGAAAAATTTCAACTCTTAAAAAAAAAAAAAAAAAAACGAAAAAATAANAAAAAAAAAAAAAACGAAAAGATAAAAGATTCTTCTTGATTCCAAAATCAGTCAATGCTGCTAATTAATACTAATATAGGTCCAGTTTCTTCAAATTCTATTTGCGAGAACGATTTGATGTTTCAAAGTTATAGTCCTAACTCCTAAGAAATGAGAACAAAATATCTCATCATGAGTAAAGAATCAGATTCATGCGAACACCCTAACACTGGCTCCCAGGAGGCCAGGAACTCCTCTAGTTAAAAAAAGAAAAAAATGGTGATTCTTGTGAGTTAAAGATATTTTTATATTATCGTCACTTCCTAAATAAGAATTTTTCTAGAAAAAGTTAGAAATTTGTAGCCAGTATTATATAATACATTATTAAACTGTTAGCGAGTCGTTATATATTTAAATGGATGGTAGTGGGGTGTCGACGTAAAGTTTTAGTCAACCAACTAAAGCATAAAAATGAAGAGCATCATATCTCACATGGGGCCTTATAATCCCAAACCTTTCTCATTTTTCTTTTGAAAATCGATGTATCTGGTTAATTTTCTTACTTTTATGTTTTCCTTTTTCTTTTGCAAAATATCTTGATTTATACGGTGTCTCGTGCATGTTTTTCTTATCTCGTGCATGTTCCTATGCATGTCTCATAAAAACCTAAAAAGAAGGCTTTAAGGATAAGTTGATCTCTCCACTGGAATGAAAGAGGCCACTAGGTTCATGATGCAAAAGAATTGAAGACTTGGGGCCTTTTGCAAATATGATTATTTCATCTTTTATATTTTAATTTTAAAATTTTAATTTTACAAGGAAAAGGTAAGACATTTTGCATTGGACATAAAACTTGAAATGAAGTAAGTAATGGATTCTGAGTAGGATAGTTAGGAAACTGATGTGTCAGATGGGGTCCATGCTTGTCTTTAACTGATCTTTCAATAAAACGTAACCATCGCTATTTGTTAGTAGACGACATCTATGTGTAATGTGCAAGGATTTTTTAGCTTTGTTAATTTTTTTTATTTTTTCCTTAACCTAATCAAGGACCCATCATAATATAATTTAGTCTTTCTTAGTATAAACCGTTCTGAGCGTCCTTTTTTTGTTTTTTTGATCAAAGAGCGTTCTCTAATTGTTTTTATATCCTACTGAAACTTCATTGCATACATCACTTGCAGTCTTGCCATTCAACACAGTGAGGCTTACGTGAATTTATAAAATAAACTGAAAACAAAAAAAAAAAGCAAAACCACTATGCTATATATCTAAATGGGTTGATGTCTATCACAATCGATTTTTTTTTTACTAAGCTATTGCTATATGGCATATGCAGATACGTTAGAAACTTAGAAAGCTTAATATTTAAATTTCAACCTAGAAGACGTAAATGTATAAAACTATCTATACAAAATAAAAACGGAAAGGAAAAATGAAGAGTGAAACTCTCAAAACTGAGTTTGATCTTTTTTTTAAAACAAAAATTATATTTACCTGGGAAGTATATTAGTTGAATCTTGGCATAAATGATTAATTTAATAATTAGAAATGTAGGCGGTATAATCATTTTCTGACATTATTTGAAAGGCATTCCAAAAGAATAGGTGGTATGGTGGTCCAATTTGAATTTTAATAGATTTTAGGTTCACTTGATTTAAGTCCGCGTAGAATTTATGGTATCCGTTGAACCGTTGAATTATGAGAAAAATTCACTCTTTAGTATTACGATTCGTACCTACTAGAGATACTCAAATCAGCCGATAAAGTTTATTAAAAAAATTAAGAATAATAAATAGAGAAAATGATAATCGTTATCTTTAATTATTAATAATTATTTCTATGATGACTCATCTAATATTTTTATTTTCTTCTTCGTCGGACGATACTTCTCATCACCATCGAAACTATCTTTCTCTACTATTTAATCCGATTATCACTTTGTTGAATTTTCCTTTTTAGATGGCTATGAATCTGATTTTCTTGTTCTGTTTTGGGGTTTTATCCAAGAAGTTTTTTTGGTGATTACTCCACTAATCAATAATAATCTTAGAAAATTACATAATTACTAAACTAATACTAATGTTATTAAAAAGTACGTTTTAAAAATATATATATATATATATATATATATTTTAACCTAATGATGTTTTGTAATAATAAAAATACCATTTACATTAAGACAATTAGTTAAAATAATAATAATAACAATATATTTTAAGAAACATGCAAATTTTATTTTCTTTTATGAATGGTATTTATGATATATGGTTGTGATTGACTTTTTCGTTTGACATTTGCACTAACATTAGTGTTTGAAATTATGGCAGATTATTTTAAAAAATAATAATAAATTTGTATTGATCATCATTAAATATAATTATATAAGTATACCATCACTGGATGTAAATATATAATTTTACACTTATTGTATGTTTTTGGGTTAAATCTGAAATATTTAGGTTAAAGCATAACTAATTTTCTAGGGGAACAGTATTGACGACTAGTTCGGTCCGAGATTTTTTAATGATAATTAATACATAACCCCATCTTTATCTACCCAAATAAAAAGTCTTTAAATAATCTTATATTTAGAGAAAATTAATTTCTAACCTAAATAAAAAGGATAACTCTTCCCCAAATGAAAATTAATAACCTACCACCACTTAGTTTTCATAATTGTATATTAGTATACAAATTTACTATCATTTTTATAAATTCGTCATTCTGATAAAAAAAAATACCACATCAAAAAATAAGTTTACAAGTCTATTGTTTGATTATTAAATTTATTGTGTATCAAATAAGTTTACGAATTCATAAATAAATATATTATTATTAAATAATATTTACACTAGCTAAAATGATAAATTTATTTTTTGATGACGTTCTTATTTTATCCAAATT
Source organism: Sisymbrium altissimum (assembly GCA_900406495.1). NCBI lineage: Eukaryota > Viridiplantae > Streptophyta > Magnoliopsida > Brassicales > Brassicaceae > Sisymbrium > Sisymbrium altissimum. The sequence continues at coordinate 28,882 of OVBI01000704.1, forward strand.
TTGTTTAACTGTCAAAATAAAAAAATAATGATTTTATTTAGAAACGTTAGATTTAATAATTTTGAAAAATTCGCATCCTTATAATCAAAAACAAACTTTCTAAAATTGTTTTAGCATATCTCCCAAAATAAGTCAAAATGCTTTTTTGTCTTTAAAATATGTTTCTCTTTTTGGGTGCTTTGGTAAAAGGAAAAAAAAGATCATCGTCTCTAATTCCCACCGTCCTTCTCATTCTCATGCAATGCAAGCCAGCAGATAGTGATATCGACGCCACTAACCTATCTCATATCCTTTACTTTATCCCCTAATTTCTACTTGCTCACAAGCGTGTTCACGATAGTTTTAGTTTTTTTATTGCTTGAGCCCAAACTCTTTTTTTTTTTGAGCCCAAACTCTTTAATTAATCGTATGAATAGATTTAACTCTATAAATTCATCAAATTAACGAAAAAAGTGTGGCAGAATTTGCAGTTACATGCTTTCAAATTTCAGATCAACTGTTTGTTTTTGTATGCATGAAAGCATGTTAAATTGGACGTATTGAATTTTTCAATATCTACATCGATCTAAAATGACCAACGTTTTCTTTGGAATTAAAGGACTTTTCATTGTGATCTCAATCATGATTAATTAAATTGAATGCTTTAATTCGTGTGTAGCATAAAAAGGTGATTTACTATTTTCTATGTTTGTAATGGAATTCCAGAATAACTCTATTTTAAGATAAGTCCTTTCTATTATTATCATATTAATAATAATATAAAAAATACGTTTAAAATATTTTAAATAAAAAAATATTCATATTAAGTATTATATTGTAATTTAATATGTTGGAGTAGTACATTGTTTTGAAGGACTAGTTTTGTTAAAAAAATCCCCAATTTTTAAAAAACAAAAAAATCCCAAATTATTAAATCAGATTTCACTAGTAAATCTTTCAAAATAAGTAGATTCTTTTTTCCACAGACCAAACATTCCAAATTATTTAAGAAAAGAAAAACATTCCAAATTATTTAACAAAAGAAAAACATTCGACATTTAATAAGAAAAAGTCGATACAGATCATTACAACAGAAAACTTGACACCTATCTAATTTTGTAATGAAAAGAAAACAGTAGCGAATAAATATTATTACAACATTTTCAAATGTTTTTTTTCTCCAAAAAAAAAAGCCACCACCAGCTTTATTTGCTTGATGGAAAAATCAAACCATCGTCACCTTTATTTGCCTTTATAAACCGCACATTGATTCTCCTCTCTTCCTCCCCTCTCTCTCTCTCTCTCTCTCTCTCTCCGCTTACTTCAGCAAAATGACTTATTTCATCGAAGACACTGGTCTCATCGTAAGCCACGTTCTGTACAAAACGGCAGTTATCATCACCGTTTTAAGATGGATCTTTGCCTGGATCCTCCGTTACCGATCTCGTTCATCCGTTTCCACTTCCTCTTGTCCTCCTTCAATTTCATCGCAGACCATCAAAGAATCTCTCGCCGTGACGGTGTTTCGCGACGTGGTGGAGAGATCTCCGTCGTCGTCCACGATCAGCGACACGTGCGCGGTGTGCCTCGGGAGTCTCGAAGATGACGACGAAATCAGAGAGTTAAGGAATTGTAGCCACGTGTTTCATCGTGATTGTATTGACAGGTGGCTTGACTACGAATGCCACAGTGGTGGTGGGGATGAGGATAACCATCGTAATTGTCCGCTTTGTAGAACGCCTTTGCTTCCTGCTAATACGACATCGTTTTCGGATTGGCCGATTAATAACCAACCTAGCTGGGCCGTTGAGCGGCTTCTCTACCTCTTTGGAGACGATCTGCTTCCTTGATTTTTCTTTTTCTTTTTAATTTTAATTTTAATTTTATTTCATTTTTTTTTATGAATGGGACAATGTTGTAATTGGTGGGATTTAAAGGGGTAGAATAGACAATATTTATACAAATCAAATCAAATTGATTATTGTATTTGTACATTTCCAGTGTGTATTATTCTTTTTTTTTTCAAAATTTAAATTTCGTTCACATTTCTGATGATGTACACTCCTCTCATTTTCCAAATCATTTTCAAACCGTGTTTTATTGTTTCCTAGTTCCTCTGCGTGGAAACATACCAAAATCGTTCAACCAGCCAAACTAGGGCTGGGACTTTTCAGTTCCCCATTCTCAAGGGATGAAAAACATCAACAAGATGTTGATTATAATTTTATTTGGAAAATGAGAGGAGTGTAGTAGACCTAGTATAAGAGTGTCATTTGACATTCTACGAAGCCATCCCTTGAAAAATATATATATCAATGGAAGTGAGATATAGATAACATACATATAAGAAGAGTGTTTGGAGTGGTAAAATAATAGAAGAAGCAATTCACCTCCCAGAAGTAAGTAGAGTATAGAATTCCACGCCTTGTTACGCAGATACTCACCACTCCAAGGCCCGTTATCAACATGGGCCTAAATTGCCAAGTTCTTTAAACAACCTCAAACTCTCGGGTACATTAGAAACAAAAACACCCACTCAGTCTCGTGTAATATATATAAGTAATTGAGTATGATATGTCAACTCAAGATAATAATGTTCATTAAAACATATATTAAAGTTACAAAAAAAAACATATATTATAGTAGGTCACTTTTTTTTAATTCTGACATTTTTTACTGATTATCCGTAAAATTTTATTATTAAACTTATAATATAAAAAATTTTAAAAATTTAATGAAGAACTACCAAATTTTTTAAAATAAAATATTATCACTAATAAAATGTTTTTTAAAGAAATAACCAAAATATAAAGATAATTTGATCTGCAGAAAGAAGATAAAGAGAGATAGGAAGGAAAAGGAAGTGAATATGTTTATGTTATTTATTAAATTTTAATTTTGTAAGGTTATACCACCTAATTTGTATAAAGAAAACTAGGTGAATTAATCAAAAAAAGTATATATAATCAACAATCATTATTAATTATAGCTATAATATTTATGAAATATATACAATATTACTACTTTCTCTTTCTTTCTCTCTTTCTTCTCTTCTCTTCCCCATATTTCTCCGTGTCTTTCTGTCTACTTCTTTTGGTCTCACTCATTTCTTCTGGTCTTTCTACTCCTCTCCCTCCCTATTTTTCTTGGTATCTTTTCACTTCATCTCCCTCTTCTCCTCTTCTTTCTTCTATTTTTTTGATATTATTATACATGTATCAATATTTCTACTATTTTATTAAATTCTTCTATTCTATTCCTCAGTCTCTCTCTCTAACATAACACCAAAAATCTTACAATAAAACCTAGATCGTTTAATATTAGTATAGTATATTATCTCATGTATTATTATTTGATAATGTAATAAATATTATCCTAGGTGAGTCATACTAATCCATTTGGGTTCAGTAGTCTTTAAGGTTTAAGCTTTAAATTTGGGGTTTAGGGTTTAGATTTCCGTGATTAGGGTATAATATTTAGTTTTGTGGGTTTATTGAAAAATGTTACATGTATGTAACCCGTGTACAATAGAACATCTATGATTATGATTAGGGCAGGAGATATAATTGTATAGTGATCACTATTTTGTTTGGGTTCACCCATCCAAAGAGTTTAGGGTTTAAATTTAACTATTTAGGGTTTTGATTATAAGATTAAGGATTTATGTTTTGGAGTTTACAAAATGAAGCCCATTTATATCATCACAGTAACTCGAAGAAGTGTCCCCCACTACTGTCCTATGTTTCATACGTATTACTATATGTTCGTCTCCACAGTATAGTAAACTTAATAAAAAATGCCCTTATTTGGAATAACATAGTACTGTAAGTTACACTAATTTGTTTGGGTTCCCCATTCGAAAGGGTTTAGGGTTTAGAGTTAACGATTTAGGGATTCAGTTTTATATTTCAAGGTTTATATTTTGGGGTTTACACACTATAGTACAGTGAGTTACACTATTTTGTTTGGATTCCCCCTTCCAAAGGGTTTAGGTTTAGATTTAAAGATTTTGGGATTCAAATTTATATTTCAGGGTTTATGTTTTAGGGTTTACAGAATGAAACCATTTACATCAGCATAGTTACTTAAAAAAGTATTCCCCACTACTGTCTTATTTTACATAGCATTGCTATATGTTAAGAATAAAGTCTTATATCGAAGGTGAACTATACTTTCATGAAATAAAAATAGGAGCGAAAATCACATGAATAAATAGGAGGGAAAATCAAATTTAATTAATGGTAAATGTTAATTATTAGACTATAGATTCGATAGTTTAGGGGGACTGAGGAGTTGCATAACCTACATGACACTTGTGTCACACACATTTACTTTTTCTTTACACATTACCACGTGCATCTGAGGGCAAAATTGAGACAATGGCGTTTTGTGTCCAATATGGTTATAGCAAACCAACCCTTTCTGTAAAATAAAATGTTAGCCAAATTGTTAACCAGGCACTCATACACGTGTGGCTAAGCCACAATCCAATTAGTTATTATATGGTTTCATCTATACTAATATTAGTTATGAAGCATATTTTTAAAAATACTTCAAAAAACCTTTTATTTACAATCATACAATTATTTTTTGTTTGACAATAGATTTTATAGTAATTTTTTGCATTTTCTTACAATATTTATTATTTCCTAACTACCAAAATTTAGAAAATATTCTAAGATTTTATTTCCAAATTCTAGGATTTTAGTTTCCAAAACTGTGGACCAATTAAAAAAAATATCACAAAATGAATAAGTACCTTATATTTTTATTTTAAAGAAAATTATATTAAAAATGTTTGGCATTTAAGAGAGATTTTTTTTTCAACAAGAGAGATTAAAATTATAATTGTATTGCTTTATTTAATTAAATGTATAACTATTTTATTAATATAAACGAAAATTAAATGGAAAGTATTTAACTAATTACATGAAAGATTTTATGTTTTGGAAATAAAAATGATTAATTTTCTTAAAATCAAATTAAATATTAATTCATATATTGTAATAAATAATGATTATATTATAAAAAGTAATTAATAATAAAATAAGAAATAAATATCTAAAATACTTTTTTTGAAAATAAGGAATTTTTTTTTCCGGTTATCCTCACTTAAGTTATTTTACGAAGTTTTTTTTTTCAAATTCATTTTTAGTAAATAATACTTCATAAACTAAATCTTAACAATAAATATAAACAGTTATTGATCTAAAATTTAATTAATAAATTTTATATTAATGAAAAATATTTACTATAAGATTTTCAATTCAAATTATTTAGACTTTTTCCAAATAAAAATATTTAACTGAAAAATTTTCAACTTAATTCTTAAATTTTCAAAACAAACTAAAAAAATATTATATAATCAACCAATTTTTCTTACTATATATGATTCTGTCCTTTCATTAAGAAACATATGTAATATATTAGTACCTTTTATCTAAAATACATCATATTTTATTAGTAACTTTTATTCAAAAAATTTGATATTAAATTGAAAAAAGTATATAAAACTTTGTCTTACACAAACACAGATTTGTTATTATATTTTAAAATGTGTAAGAGTTTTGTATAATAAAACAATATGTAAGAGTTTTGTATTCATTATATACTTATTTATCATGAGAAGAAGAATCTAAACGGTTCTTTTATCATAATATTTTTAAATCCAATCATATTATTTTAAATTCAACTTAATAATACAATTTTTCATAAAATAATTTTTTTTTTCTAAAAAAAAATTCGTTATTATACGAAAAACACGGGTTAAAAAACTTAATCCCGCATGAAAAACGGATAAAATCCTAGTTAATAAAATAGAAATAAAAAAAACTAATTAAAATTTTTATTATAATAATTTTTTATAATATAAAATAAAAATAATATACAATAGACTAGAAATAATTAAATTATTAAACTAAAACTTAAATAAAAACTGAAAATAAATTATTTCTGTATTTGACCCACAAAAAAAAAAATTATTTATGTATTGATCAACACCGTCGCTGTTTTAATAGACACCATCACCACCACGGCCATTTTTCTGGCTAATGATGATGCTATGTTATCGAGTTCTTCTCTTCAACTCTTATATACTCAGATTCGTACTAAATGTAGATCACGGTAGATCATGTATATGTTAAAATATAAAAACACTTACTTTTGGTTTGTGGTGTACCGCTCACAACCCATGTGTTACCAGCAACCGAAGCTTGGACAGTAATAGCAACATTGAATTAGAACTGCAATGACCATATTAATACAGTGAAACCAAATGCTGAGATTTAGCATAAAACTTAAAAAGTTTTGGACTTTTACTCTTAGGGGTAATGAATTGAATCACAACATCATCCTTGAAGATGTTAACTTCTTCGATGGCCGGATTGGAGTAGTGCTCTGGAGCCTCTTGTCATCGGTTGTGGTTGTCTTGTGCACAGCCTTCTTCTTTCTGAAATGAGATAAAAAAGAAAAAGGTTTAGCGAACATAAAACATTGCCCAAGGCTAAAACTAAAAATACAGTTTCAATAAGTAAAAAAAAAAATTTATATACCTTATTAAACTGTCCCTTTTCCGCCAGGGTGGATAGTGTGTTAGGCTTCTTCATCAACTTTTCCTTATTTAATGTTGTACACAAAGCTAAAACCTTTAATCCCAAAATGAATCAAATAAGTTCCAATGGAATGCATAAATGTTTAGTATATAGAAATCTCTATAATATTATTTGAGAAATCAGTTTCCTATGTGTTAGGCTCATGTTAATTCTCACCAAAATTGATTACAAAAATATCCTTAATAAATTTCAATTATTATATTTATTTGTCATTACCAAAACCTGTTAGTTTACTTTTTTTTTTACTGATTTTTTTTTTCAAAATCACAAATAAAAGGAAATATTTTTTTGTATATATAAAAACGAAAATTAAAAAAAAGGAAATTCTTTTTAAAATCATATTAAAAAGAAATCACTTTAAAATATAAAATATTTTTATTAGATATAAAAATGTTAATTCTAAAAAGGAAAGTGTTTCTAAATCATATTTAAAAGGAAAATAAAAATCTTTTTAAAATCATATTAAAAAGAAATAACTTTGAAATATATAAATATTTTTATTTCAATATAAAAATGTTAATCCAAAAAATATATATCTACTGTAGCGTTGATGGATATTGTCAGAGAAATGCAACCTCTAGCGCCTATCAAATCAATAAACTTCCCATACGGAGTCCATATATTGAGGCTGTATGGGAACTCTTTTCCATAAACGACCAAAACAATAAGATAGAGGCAGATCCATTTCACCCAAAGACATGAGTTAGAGGATAATAGCCTCCATATGAGTTTCAGGCAGCTAACTTTGTTTGCTTTTGCAATCGATCTCAGACCAAGTCCACCTTCGTCCTTTGGTTTACATACCTCAGACCATGCGATCTTTGCACTTTTTGTATATAGGTCTGGTCCCGACCATAGGGATGCATAGCAGAGACTGTCTATTTCCTTGATGCACTCTTTCGGCAGCCTAAATGCAGAAATCCAGAAACTTGTCAAACTATATATCACCAAGGCTAGCTGCAATCTACCTGAAAAAAGAGAGTGATCGTGCAGTCCACGAGCTGATACGAGTTCGAATTTTTTCTATTAAAGAAGTGTAATCATTCACCCCCATCCGCTTTGTCATCAGAGGTAATCTTAGATACCGAACCGGACACAGTAGGAATTGACCAAGAATATCTTCCTTTTCAGTGTTCTGTACTCCTGCCATGTATATGGTATATTTCTCTAGACTGATTTGCAGATTTGATGTTGAACCAAAAACCCTCAAGGTGAGATTAAGAGATTTAGGTTTGCGGGAAGAAGAGAATTGAACAAAGATGTTGATTAATGAATAAAGGGGATCCGAATACAAAGGGGATGTGATTGGCCTCGTCCAGTTTGGCGATGCCTATCACAAGGTTTTTGCTATGCTCTCGTAGAGTTTTTTCTGTGTCCCCCTAATCTAGGATGACTACATATATATATCATCTTTCAGTCGGTCTCCTTCTCCTGATAAGTCAATACATTCCTAATATCTCGGGCCTTTTCCTTTTCCTCGCGAGATTCATGTTTATCCATAGACCTGCCTCGGAAATTTAGGGAGCCGACTTCATGCCGAGGCGGGCTGGGCTCGAAAGAGGAATCGATTATGGGCCGGTGCGAATTCAGACGGGCCTTTTTGGGGTGGTGCTAACCAGGCCCCCAACATTTGNTTCGTCGGGTGAGACCCAGCGATTGAGCGCGGCGAGCAGAAAATAGACTTTGGTTCGGATGAATTCACATCGGCACGTCGTCAGCGGTTTGCATTGATGGGCGTGAGAAAGGTGAAACGTCCCGTTTCTGCGGGTAACGCGAGGATTCTCCTCCAGAACCCGAAACGTCCTTTCGTCTATCGCGTATTGTGCAAAAGACACGTTTTCCAGGGCGTGACAAACGAGGCTAATGATTACGGAAAATAATCATTTCGCTTTTTGCCCTTGGAAAAGATTCGCACCGCATCAAAAAGATGCGCGCGTGGGTTGTAATGATTGATCCTCGATCTGCGTGCTCCCGAGATCTATAAATACTGGCACCCCCTCCTCATTTGAGTCTTTTACTTCCGAAAATTTCATAAGGTACGCTCCTCTCTCTCTGTTTTCTCGCTTTCATTTTGTTCTTCGTGTTCTTTGTGTTCTTCGCGTTCTTCCTGTTCTTCGTGTTCTTCGTGTTCTTCGCGTTTCAAGCCCTCATATCATCTCCAATGGCCGATTTATAAGAAAACATTGTTGTTGACTCCGACGCGACGACGGCAACTAGCACCTGCGGTGGCAGGGAACCAAGCGGAGGGTCGTACGATGATAAATCCACCGCGGCGACCAGTTCCGAGGCCGAAAGCACGAGTGAGGGCTACGAGGCCGGAAACATCGTGATTCGCGATCCGCACGGGGTATCGAGGTTGAAGAGAGGTCAGCGGGGTCCGAGGTTCGCGGGTAACGCGTTCAACATCGTCGCGTCGCGGTCGACGCGGCAATCGCTGAACGCGTTAAACACATACTGCAAGTTCAAGGGGAACTTGACGTTTCTTCTCCCCGGGCTCGACGAAAGGCCATGGGACGCGCCGGAAGGGTACCTTTGCGTACTGGAGTGTTTCTTCACCGAGGCGAACCTAAGGTTTCCCCTGCCGCGGCAACTAATCGAGTATTGCAGCCGACGCGACATCGCTTTCTCCCAGCTCTCCCATGCCGGGGTGCGCGTCCTGATTGGCCCTAATCTATCTGGCAGGGAAGGAGGATCTTCCTATGTGCGTCAGGATGATGGAGGAGCTGTCGTTGATCAGGAAAATCCCGGGGGAGAAGAGCGTCGGGTCATTTTACATCCAGCCGCGGCAAAATCTGAACATCGTTATCGGCAAATCGACGTCGAAGGTGCACGATTGGCAAGAGTTCTACTTCTTCGTGAAGAAAGACGGATACTCGATGGTCGACCCTACTATGCCGACCCGGACCGAGTGGAATTTAGCAATGGGTAGATATTCTGATAGAGAAATGTCTCGAAGTTTATGGGCGAGGCGATAACTGATGATGTGGTTTTCGGTTTTGCAGATCCGTCGTTGCCGATCAAAGGATTTCCCGAGGGCTACTCACACGTGTCAGCAAGGATCGCAGAGCTAAGCCATCGAGAGTGGCCAGAAGAGTCCGAGGCCAGAGCTAAGGGAGCCGGAAATAAGTCTTATCTACTCTATTGTTTTCGCATCGACAGAATACGGTCTAACCGTTCGAGCCGGAATTATGCAGGTCGTAAAGAAAAAGAGCCGTCGGCAAAAGTTCAAAGACGAAATCCTCAACCGAAGATGGGGCTCAAGAAGAGCGACTTCACTTCGTTCGCAGAGGAACTTGCCGAGACGATGGTGCAGGCATCGGGGGAGAAGAGGCCTCGGAAACTAGAGAAGACTTCGGTAAGAGGAGGGACCGACGCCGAAGGACTTCAAGCAAAGGCCGACGGAGGCCCGACCCTGGGAGGAGCCGAGCCGAAAGGGTTGAGAAGCGTTGACCTGCCGAGGCCGAAGGAGGGCACGACGAAGGGTTCACCGAGGGTGAATGAACCGAAGGCCAGCGATGCCGAGAAGAGGATGCCGACGCACCGGACAGCAGGTTCGTCTGAGGGACCATCCGTGGCGGATGGTGGTAGCGAGAGAAACCGAAAACATCGCGAGGATGTGAAGATCGAGAGTGGGTCTACCATCCCGTCCCCGAACGCCGATGCCGATCCGAGAGGATCGAAGAGGGAAGGTAAATGGGTCGTCACCGATGCCGAGGGGGATGATCAGGAGGATACCGTGGCTTCCGAGTTTGACACGGGGGCAGAGGACTGCGCTGAGGCCGGGACCGGGACGGGCTACAAGACGGTGCGCGTGATGATGCCGTATGCGTTCGAGTGGCGATACCACGGCGACGTGCCCCTGACGAGCGATCGTCAGTCATGCGCCGACCTGATGTGGCGCATGAGAACCAGGCCGATGGAGAAGCCCGAGTACACCAAACTTGTCTTCCCCGAGGATTTCGAGGAGGATGCTCTGAATCATATTCGGATAAGTAGTTCGTTTGTTTATTCTTATGCATCGGTATATTTTGATCGAGAAGAGAGAGATTAGTTTTAACGCGGCGAGTGCTTTGCAGGCTCTGAATTCGTCTGCGCGCTCGGCGAATAAGTATAGCGCCGCGCTTAGAAGGTCCCGGAAGAACGAGGCGGAGCTTTCTGAGGAGATAGCCGCCCTGAGAGAGAAGGTGAGGGTTGTGGAGAGCCGAGGAGACAGCTCTCTTCAGGCCGAGGTGGATAGGCTTCGGGCTTCGGAGGCGAAAGGGAAGGCGGAGAGGGAGAGCCTGAAGGCCTCCAACGAGGTTCTCGCACGGGAGAGGAACGTCCATACGGTCAAGATGGCCGAAGGAGAGGCGGCCAAGGCTGCCGCGATGAAACTCCATGTCGAAAACGAGGAGCTCAAGAAGAGGCTTGCCGCGGCAGACGAGGCCAAAGAGGAGAAGGAGGCCCTATTGAAGGCCAAGGAAGAGGCGGAGGCCGGGTTGGCCGCGCAGCTGAAGAGGAACGAGGATCTGTCCTCGCGGTGGGCTGCTGATAGGGAGCGTCTGCTCGAGCAGGGGGAGCGCGGAAAGGAGCAAGTGGTGGCCGCATATGCCGCGGTCACGGAGAAGGTAAAGAGCTATGTGGCGCAGCGGTCGGAGATAGAGAATATCCTGACCAAGCTGGCTCAAGCCAAGGGTGGACTTGCTATCGTGCGCCACCTAAGGGAATGTGGTTGGGACATCCCGGAATATGTGACAGCGCAGCTCGTGGAAAAGGCGAGTGCATTGGAGGAGAAGGCTCAAACATTTGACGAGGTCGAATTTGCGCCAGGCGAGCTGGACGAGCCCGGAAAGACCATAGCGGCAGCCACGGCGAAGGATGTTGGGACGTCGGCAGCAGGTGTGTCGACGCCGAGAGTGGAAGAGAAGAGGACGACATAGTTCTCTTTTCTGTTTAAGTGTTAGGATTGCGACGAGGTCGCGTTGTAAAAAAAAAACTCGTATTATTGTTAATTTTGTTTAATATAAGTTCTTTTTATTGGCAAAGATCTTTGTTACGCGCAACTTTATTGGTAAAGATTTTGTTACGTATTTGCAACAACTTATTTTGAAATAGTCGCGTCGGCGATCTGAAATGGATTGCATTAGGAGAGGTGCGAGGCTTAGTTGTGCTTTATACGGGAAAGGCTTATTTGGGCTCGGCTTGTGAGAGCAAGTCGACGCAAGGCTGCGATTTGTTATCGGCGCCGGTATCCTCGTGTGACTTGTATGTCTCTCGATGTTTGGACGCGGGTGTGCGGTAAGTTCCGACTTATTTGACCCGCGTAACATTGAGATGGAATGCGGTGAGTTCCGGCTTCGAAGTGCAGATGTTAGTCCGCGTCGTCTAAGTTGACGTATGCGAGTGAGTTCTCGGCATGTAAATAGTGGTGAGTTCGGACACTTGACCAGAGTGTCGAAGTAAGAGATGAGTTTAGAGAAAAGAAAGACTAGGGATTTATTAGATTTGTGGCTGGACCTAAGTATAGGCTGCCTACGTACCCGAAAAGGGATCAAGCCATTCGTAGTTCGAGGATACAATGAAGTAGTTTTTTTTTTTTTTTTTTTNCCCGAGCTTGCCAGCGCGGTATTCTTTTGTGTTTTCGAAGACTTGGCGGAGTATGAGGTCCCCTTCATTGAAGTGGCGATTGCGAACCTTCTTGTTGTAGTATCGAGAAGCCTGTTGTTGGTAATTCTACATTCAGAGAAGTGCCTGGTCGCGGGTTTCTTCGATGGTGTCGATGTTGTGGAGCAGCATTTGGTCATTGATATCGGGGTGGAGCGGCAAGTATTGGCGTCGGAGCGTGGCTACGTTAGCCTCGGCGGGGGCCATGGCTTCGCATCCGTGAGCGAGAGAGAATGGTGTTTTACCGGTGGCGCTGCGTGGGGTTGTGCGGTGAGACTAGAGTACGCCGTCGAGCTCGTCGGCACAGACCCCCTTTTTGGCTTCAAGTCGCTTTTTGAGGCCGTAGAGGATGGTTTTGTTGGTTGCCTCGGCTTGTCCGTTACCCTGGGGGTAACGTGGAGTCGATTAATTCAGGCGGATATTCCAACAGCCACAGAAGTCCTTGAACACTTGAGAGTCAAACTGGGCTCCGTTGTCGGTGACTATTTCGTAAGGTAGGCCGTGGCGGCAGATGATGTACTTCCAGACGAAGTTCTGGACGTCTTTGTCCTTGATGAGTGCGTATGCGTTGCCCTCCACCCATTTAGTGAAATAGTTAGTCATAATGAGGAGGTATTTGCACTGACGTGAACCGGGGAGCAGGCCGATGATGTCCATTGCCCAGCGCATGAAGGAGTAGGCCGGGGCGGAAGCGGAGAGGAGCTCGGCAGGTTGGTGGATCATTGGCGCATGCAGTTGGCATTTTTCGCATTTGGTAGCATATTTCTCGCAGTCTGCGACCATGGAGGGCCAATAGAAGCCATGGCGACGAATTTTAATGGCAAGGGCGCGGCCGCCGGCGTGGTTGCCACCCGCACCGTCATGGGTTTCGGCGATGACTCGTCGTGTTTCGTCGCCGTGAAGGCAGATGAGGAGTGTGCCGGCAGCGTTCCAGCGGAAGAGGTCGCCATTGATGAGTGTGTAATGTGCGCATCCTGCTTTCAGGCGGCGGGCGGCCCAGCGGTCGGGGGGTGTAGTTCCGTCAGCGAGGTAGATGCGGATATCCTGACGCCAGTCGTTGTCTGCGTCGGTTGCCGAAGTGCCCATGCGATCGTCGATGTCATCAAGGTCTTGCTCGTGAATGACGTAGAGGCCCTTGGGGAGGTCGATGCTAGGGTTTGGTATGTTGGCGATCGGGATGAGGCGTCGGAAGTTGGGGTCGGTTGCCGAGCCGAGGGCCGCGAGTGCGTCGGCCGATGAGTTTTCCTTGCGCGGAATCTTGGTGAGGGAAAATGTATCGAATTCTTTGGCGAGGTGTTGGACGACTTGGAGGTAAGCATCCATTCGTTCGTTCTTGGCCTCGTACTCGCCGCTGAATTGGCTGGCGACGAGTTAGGAGTCACAGAAGGCGTTGATGTGTTTGGCTCCTATTCCCTTGGCGAGGCGAAGGCCTGCTATAAGAGCTTCGTACTCTACCTCGTTGTTGGAAGCGGGGAAGTCAAGACGGAAGGATTGTTCGAGGACTTCGCCTGTTGGAGATTTGAGGAGGATGCCGACGCCGCTGCCTTGCCGGGAGGAGGCTCCGTCCACGTGGAGTGACCATGTTAGGGGCGAGGCATCGTCGGTTGAAAGGAACTAGGGGGGATTTCGATGAGGAAATCCGCCAAGACCTGAGATTTTGCCGATGTGCGGGCTTTGTAGTCGATGTCGTATTCAGAGAGTTCGACCGCCCATTTAGCCATGCGTCCGGACTGACTTGGGCTATGCAAAATGGTGCGGAGTGGATGGGTGGTTAAGACGGTGATCGAATGTGATTGAAAGTAAGGCGGAGCTTCCGAGCCGATGTGACGACGGCGAAGGCAAGTTTTTCCAGGATTGGGTATCGAGTTTCGGCACCGTCGAGGGTTTTACTGACATAGAAGATGAGTTTCTGGTCGCCGCGATCATCGCGGACGAGGACGCTGCTGACGGCGGAGGAGAGAGATTTCATCCGTAGAGGCGGTCGGAGCGTGCTGGTGGTGGTTTGAAGATCTAGGGTTAGAGCCACGGGGTGTAGATGTCATGGGGCTGGATCCAAATAGGTTTTGGATGATGCCGGCGCGGTTGGCAGTATGGAAAGAGTTGTCGCTTGGTTGTTCGACATGAGGGGATCGAAGGTTTTCGATCTGTTGCTGATGCGCGGCCTGACGGGCTTGGATTCCGTCGAGGCGCTCATGTAGATGCTTTGAGTGCTGTTCAAGCAAAGTTGTTAAAGTCGCTGTCAAAGTGGAGGCGGCGTCGGTTGTTTCCGCGCTGGTGTTTCCTTCAGGGATGGGGCCGGTTCTATTTGGCTCGTTCCCGGCGTTACCCACCGTGTTGACGTCCTCGCGTCTGGTTTCCGCGTGATGCTCTGAGTTAGAACTGGTCATGAGCCTCCCGTCGATCGTTCCTCCCGAGGCGGGATTGTTGAGTTCTCCTGAGGGTGTGACGTTGGTTCCCTCTGTCATTGTTTGTGATTCAATTCTCTAGTTCCCCACAGACGGCGCCAATTGTTGAACCAAAAACCCTCAAAGTGAGATTAAGAGATTTAGGTTTGCGGGAAGAAGAGAATTGAACAAAGATGTTGATTAATGAACAAAGGGGATCCGAATACAAGGGGGATGTGATTGGCCTCGTCAAGTTTGGCGATGCCGATCACAAGGTTTTTGCTATGGTCTCGTAGAGTTTTTCTGTGTCCCCCTAATCTAGGATGACTACATATATATATCATCTTTCAGTCGGTCTCCTTCTCCGGATAAGTCAATACATTCCTAATATCTCGGGCCTTTTCCTTTTCCTCGCGAGATTCTTGTTTATCCATAGACATACCTCGGCAATTTAGGGAGCCGACTTCATGCCGAGGCGGGTTGGGCTCGAAAGAGGAATCGATTATGGGCCGGTGCGAATTCAGACGGGCCTTTTTGGGGTGGTGCTAACCAGGCCCCCAACATTTGATACCACTGCAAACTCATGAAATATCTCCAGAATTCCTTGTATTGATTGCTTCTTCCCATACGCAAATACAAATAAATCGTCAGTGAAACAAAGGTGTGTAAGTTGCAGCTCGGCACAATATGGATGGTAACCAAATTTCTTGTCTATGGCAGCGTTATCCAACATTTTGGAGAGTACTTGCATGTAGATGACAAAGAGATAAAGGCAAAAGTGAACAACCTTGATGGAGTTCTCTTATACTGTTGAAGTAGCAACCTTGTTTACTCAATAGAAAAAACAATGCATATGAAAATGACAACACAAGATTCACCATTCTTACTTTATAAAAACCGAGAAATACAACAAAGCATCAGATAATGATGCTACAAACATAAGGAAATGCTTCCATACAAGAGAAACCCACCACTTGACATACATTGAAGGATCACGCACTCAAACTGAAAACAATCCTAATGGTTTGTGCGCTTACTCGGACCAATTATCTTGACAAGCCACTCTGGCTTGTATAAAGCAATGAGTTGTGCTATTGCCAATCCAAGAACCACTCCAGCTCCATACCCTATTGCCACTCCTTTCCAGTTCAACACTTCGTCATCTTTTTCTTCTTCCTCCTTAGGTTGTTGTGTTGGTGGTGCATTAGTCCCAAAGCAAGTTTCCTGGAGAGGAAGACCACAGAGCCCTGCATTCCCATCAAAGGAAGATTCAGGTTTCCCTGTAATCTGTGTTCCTTGTGGAATTTCACCTTTAAGTTGGTTGTGAGACACATTTACGTACGCCAAAAACGAGAGGCTCCCGAGTCCATTAGGAATAGTCCCTGAGAGTTGGTTGCTTGATAGGTCAAGTGATTCGAGCTCGCCCAGATTGGAAAAAGATAGAGGAATATGGCATGTGAAGGCGTTGTTGGATAAATTGAGGGCAATCAATGCCTTCAAGAGACCAATGGATTCAGGAATCTGTCCTTCAAGTCTGTTTCCAGAAAAATCAATGGTGGCGTATGAAGTAAGGACCCTCTCTTGGTCCATAGATAGACCTTTGTACCGCAAATCTATAAAGTTTGTATAGATAAAGGAAACTTCCCGGTAATATTGTATAGTGTATATCATATAGTGACCACCATCTTCATTCATCGAAACTGATGATGATTTCCCATTCAAAAAGTAATTTGGTGACAAGCTTCCAGTAAACTTATTATTAGACATCTCAAGTATGCGTAGCTCTGGAAACCCGAGAGGACCTTGTTGAGGAGGAGATATAGGACCATGAAATTTGTTGAACTGAGGATAAGGACTTGCAAATTCGGTAAAGCCTTGAGCCAGAAAGGAAACGTATCTTCAACTCTGTTGTTGCCAATGCATAGAAATTGTAGGGAGGAGCAATTTACAAGAGACCTTGGAAGCTTCCCAGTTAGTCGATTGTAGCCAACGTCAAGTGTCAGAAGCGATGCACCACCATAGAACATGTCCGGAAGACTTCCTTCCAAATTGTTCTCCCGAAGATTCACAAACGTCAAGTTACTCAAGCATTGAGGAATTGGACCCGTGAGGTTGTTGTAAGATAGCACCAAAGTCGTGAGAGACATACAATTGCAGATTGAAAGAGGTATGCTCCCTCTGAATCTATTGACTTGTGCAAAGAGATTGATACCGAGAGGTAGAACAGGAATTGCTCCTTCAAAAGAGTTTAGATTCAGTTGTAAATACTTCACTGATGAATTTACCAAAACTTCCGGTGGTCCTTCGAAACCATTAAACGAATTGTTTGCAATAGTCACTGACTCCAGAAGAGGAAGTTTCCATAACCACTCGGGGACTTTCCCTTTGATTCTATTGTTGGCAAAATTTATGACCGCCAACTTCTGAAGGATCTTTGGGATGTTTGGGAATTCGCTGATGCCGCAGTCTGATAATAACAAGACCTCCAAGTTTGTTGGGAAGTCTGACTTTGAACCTAAACTGGTCGGAGATATACTATTGCCGGAGAGATCGAGGTACAACAACGATTTAAGCGAGGAGAATAGGCTTATGTCAATTGGGTAACTTGTGACAAGGAAAGAAAGGTCAAGTTTCTTGAGGTTGATGAGCTTTGAGATAGGCTTTATGATTTTTCCTTCAAATTGGTTACGGCCAAGGTACATGTACTCGAGCCTTGATGAGGTTGAGGAGTTAGGAACTTCAATAGAACCAGAGAGATTGTTTCCACGCAGATCGAGATATGATAATAAAGGCATGGTGAGGAGAGAAGAAGGAATGGTTCCAGAGAAGTGATTATCACGAAGTTGTATAGCGCAGAGCTTGGTTAGATTTTGTACAAGTGGGAAACTACCTGTGAGCTTGTTTTGGGCAAGGAGAAAATATTCTAATGAGGTTAGGTTGCTAATTGTGGGAGGAACTTGACCAACAAAGTCATTAAATGGAAGAAACAAGACCTTTAGTTTATTGAGATTTCCAAACTCATAAGGGAATGATGAACTGAAGTTGTTATGACCTAGATCAAGATAACGGAAGTGGTGCAACTCAAAGAGGCTACTGTTGGGATTCAAAGTTCCTGAGAAATGATTATCAGAAAGGCTTAAAGCCGAGAGCTTTGTTAGATTCCATACAAGTGGGAAACTGCCGATGAGCACATTCTGGGAAAGGTCTAAAAGGGAAAGAAGGCTTAGGTTATTAAAAGAGGAAGGAACTTGGCCGACCAAGCCATTATTAGAAAGAGCCAAGAACCCTAACCTGTTGAGATTGCCAAATTCAGAAGGAAGGGAAGAAGAGATGAAGTTGTTTTCACTGAGGTCAAGGTAACGCAGATGATGTAACCTGAATAGGCTACTGTTGGGCTTTAGAGTTCCACTGAGGCAGGCCCTGAGCTGTAGCTTTGTGATCGGGCTTCTCGAGTTATCGCACCAGGCTCCATTAAAGAGGTCACTGTGGTTGCATTGGCTGGTATCAAACTCGTTTTTGAACTCAGTGAGAGCTTGAATATGGTGGAGACTACAAGCAACAAGACCAACAACGGGAATATCAAAGTGGTAGCTTGTAGTGACGAAGCTTGAAAGGGAAACATAACATAGTAGGATTAGCGAGTGAAAAAGAAAACTCAAACGGGATTCGGACATGGTCTTTACTAAAACTTCTTAAGAAGAATTATTTTTGTTTAAGAAAAGTGAGAGAGAAGGTTGGTGGTATAAATAAAGTGAGAGACAAGGTTGGTGAAGTTAGCTTTGTATTCGGGCATGGAGAACGCACCGTATTGATAGTGGCTTCGTTATTTTTTTTGAGCAATAGTTAGGTTAACCCTTAGCGGTGAACCTTTAATGTTCACTCCTTATATAATATCCTATAAGAATATTCCATCTAATAATACAAAAAAAATAAATAAAAAATATATATATACTATGAAACTCTAAATCCTAAAGCAAATAATCAAAACTCTAAACTCAAAACTCTAAACCCTAAACCCAAAACTTTAAACCCTAACTCCTAAATTTTAAAATTATAAAGCTTAAAATCCTAAACCCTAAACCCAAAATTCGAAACCCTAAACCCAAAACTCTAAACCCTAAACCCAAAACTCTAAACCTTAACCCCTAAACTTTAAAATTATAAACCCAAAATCCAAAACCTTAAACACTAAATTCTAAACCCAAACCTCGAAACTCAAAACCCAAAACACTAAATTCTAAACCCTGAACCCAAACTCTAAATTCAAAACTCTAAATCCTAAAGCCAAAACTCAAAATTTTAAACCCTAAAACCCTAAAACCCTAAACTCTAAATCCTAAACCCAAATTCTAAACCTTAAACTTAAATTCTAAATTCTAAACTCTAAACCCTAAACCCAAAATTCTAAATTGTAAACCCTAAATCATAAAATTTATAGTTAATATTTTTAGATTTTTTTGATACTTCTAATAATTTTAATTTTAATTTTAAAATATTATGTAACAGATTCTAATTGGATAAAATAAGAAGGGTGAATTAAGAGGTTTATCTCTAAGGGTCAATTTAAAATTTTTTTTATTTTTTATTTTTTTAGCGTGTAACTTGGATTGGAATATCATTTAAGTTGGTATAAATGATAAAACGAATATATGTGGGTCTATCTCACCCAGGCAACTTGACTCAAAAGAAGGTAGCTACGTGGCTAATTAAGTGCCACTCAAATTCTGATATGAAATCCACGTTAGTTGACTTTTCTACCGTATAACTTGGATTGGAATAGTTTAACAAAAACAAAAATACAGAAAGTTGGATTGGAAACACATCAGTTTGAAATGTCACACATGTTCTGTTTTTCTTTTTTTTTTTGTGCACAGTCACACATGTTCAAAACTAGCAATTTTGTAGCATCCGTCTCGTCTCGGTTAATTTCCCTTCCTTTAGCTACTTAGATGTTTCAGTTCGCTAAGTTTTCAAAATCCAAAGAGCGCAGACTAGTCACGGAGTTTGGATACGGTTTCCCGATCGGAGATCCATGCATAACAGACGGTATCTCCCCATGGCCTTTCGCCTCTGAATCTTCACCTAAGAAAAATATGTCACGAACTGTAACCTCAATCTCAAATAACTTTAATTAAATAAACTTTCATTTTTTAAATAATAAATTCAATAACCAAAATAAATTGATAAAATCATAAATTAAATATATAAAAATAAAAATACAAAAGTTTTGAAAATATTTTAAAGTACTCGACCAACTAAACATCTATGTATTTTTCAATCTCATTTTAAAAACATTAAGGAAGATAGTGAGTAACAAAAGAGTCACTCAATGAAATTGTAATGGTATAACGCACAAAACGCAGTTTCGGTAATAACACTCCAAACACGGAAAAGCCTAAAAATAAAAAATTACGGCAGCCAAAGTACATAAGTTTAATAATCAATTGGCCCTACATGGCGAATAATTGATCACCCATACTCGAGGATGCACCAAGATGGAATCGTGTCCAAATACACCGTCTGGAGATGCTTTGACGATCTTAAGGCACCAGACAACATATCGATTCAGGTCGCCGCATCCCTTTACGCAATCGTTGCAAATCACAAATACAAAACTCTTACTTATACTCACTAGTATAGAACTCGTATCTGTATTACAGAACTTCTGCATGTGCCCCGACAACTTTCTAACATCTGACATGCCCTCCTATTTATATAGTATGTATATATATAATAAACAATTATCAGTTAATCTACACAATTAATTGGATTAAATCATTTATATTCTTATCTACAATTTACAAACAAAATTACGTAGACTCGGTCAGAGAAAACAAATCACGTTTACTAATAAATTTTATCTAAGAAGTTGTAGACGAAAGTATGGTTCTTGTTGCGGAATAACCCTCACCTTATCAAATAGATGATAAATGCGGCTTCTGAAATCCGGTTGGGATGCAAAATCTGAAATCAGCACAAAAAATGCAGTGAGAATGGCCTTCCAATGGCGAAAATAGATATTCGGTCAACTGATCAAAGTCAACGTTTAAAGTCAATGGTTAAATCAGCCAAAGTCATTGGTCAATTCAATCAAAATAGACGCGATCCGACCCGGTTACCCAAACCGGATCCAACAACCTGCCCCGCTAACCCAACCGAGTCACCAAATCAACTCGGGTGAGTCACCGAGTCAACCCAGTGGCGATGACTTACCGTGACGGCGGCCGTCAATGGCAGCGCATGAACGACACAACCAAGGCTTCTGACAGAGATTGCCGGTGTGTCCGGCAACAGTTTAACACAATCTTAGTGGCTAGAGACTCATCTCGTCATCCTTAATCTGATAGTGGCCTTCAATTTGTGAGATTACAAATGGTTAGAAAGTTATGACTGTTTTACTGATCGGATTAACTGAAAAACTATCAAAAACTGGTTTCTGAGATTACCTTCGACTCAGACCCGATGAGACATTGGTAGATCTATGCAGTGGCTGCGAGTTGAGTGTAGTTCTACTTTTGGTCGAGTTGGTTCTACTATGTTTTACTATGTCTAAAATGATTTATTGACATGTACCGTTGTTGTCAAAGACGGTTCTACTACTTTTGAGTTGGTTCTACTACTACTATGTCTAAAATTATTTATTGACATGTCGAGTTGGTTCTACTACTTTTGGTCGAGTTGGCTTCGGTGTCTCTGATCGTTTCTTCTTCTTCTACCTGAGGAAATTGTTGAATAAAGAAAACTCGAAGAGGCGACGAGGAAGAAGAAAGTGCTATTCTTGCGTACAAGTAGTCGAAATCGGCGTCCAATTTCAAGTAAAAACAAAGGGAGGGGTTGGGGTTTTAAGGTGTTCTGCAGAGAGAAAGGAGTGGAAGAAGCAATGAGTGACGTGTTTTGATCGGACTGTAAGAGGCACACAGAGGTTGTGTTCGATCATTCTGCCGAAGATACCGTCTGTTCAGAGTGTGGACTCTTGCTTGAATCGCACTCAATCAATCGATGAAACCTCCGAGTGGCGTACCTTTGCAAACGAGTCAGGTGATAACGATCCCATTCGTGTCGGTGGTCCGACCAATCCACTTCTCGCTGATGGTGGTCTCACCACCGTGATTTCCAAACCTAACGGATCCTCGGGGATTTCCTCTCTTCTTACCCTTGGTCATTGGCAGAATCGTGGATCCAATTCCGATCGTGGCCTCATTGTCGCCTATAAGACTATCGCTACCATGGCTGATAGGTGTGTCTTTTTCTCAGAAAATTTGAGAATTGTAGTTTCTAGAAAGCTCGATATGCAAATCTCAAACCAATAAGGTGAAAGCTGAGGAGATTATCATCGGCACAAATTGACGAACTCGCTCCAGCCAAGAATTTAAGGTAACTAATATCATTTAAAATTTTAAAGTTATCAAAGTTTATGTTCTGAAAGAGTTGGATTTTTGGGATCGTGTATATTTGCGTTTACAGGGGATAGGAGCCAGCGTGTAGACCGAATCCTCTTTTTTCTGATTCTCAACCCAGATTTTCTGCTGTTTTCGATTACAGTTCCAGGTACAATTCGTGTTCCACAATTTTAAATCTCCGGAAAATTTCCTCAGTTTGGTATTATACAAATTTTGCTTTTGTGTTTGTTTCCAACGAAATCGGTTGTAATTTTTTTTAGTTTTAGTTTAATCTGATTTAGATAGGAACGACGTTTCACTCTCATGGGAATACGGTCACAATTGCGTCCTTAGGCTTCCCGATTCCGGAGAAACCCTTGATTTGCCTCAGAAGATCGCCAATGATGCTGGTGGGCACGAGGGCAGCGATAACCATGACTACGGCACAATAGAGTTATGGGCAGTGAAAATGGTCTACTGCTTCAGTTCAGCATGCCATATTAACCGAAATATTGCTAGGTAATGACGCTTCCTTCATGCCCTCCAATGAGCATGGCAACAGATAAGTCCGCAGGCATTGGGATTTTGGACACTACTGGTCTCGAAGGCCCAGCTTCAAGATGGTGGAAGTTGATTGCAAATCTAGGAACATGTGAAGAATGGTATATCTATGAATTGGATTTGTAATAATTCAATAAGATTAATGTATTAAAAATCTTGATGTTTTGTTATGATTATTATGGTGCCATGATGAGTTTGTTGCAGATACAATACATATGCCGGCACCAAAAACTGGTGCCTTTCCATTTGAATATACTCTATGCTTGCCCACCTCTCTGATCTTCAAACCAAAGATTATGTTTTGCTTGAAACAAACAGAGTTTTTTCAATGAAGGTAATATATTGTTAGACGCTCGTTAACTTTTATTATTGTCAGATTTGCTTCACATTATGTCGTGTCTTATGCTGTACGTTCAATGGTTTGGTTGCTCTGATAAATGTGTAGTCTGGGGGTTGTTTGGATCTGCCTCCTTATAAACATCCAGCCACTTGTTGATAATGTTTAAAGTTGTTTGAAGAGAATCAATCTTTAAGGCTTTCCATCTACCTTCGCTGATTAAATGTTTCACTTTTTTAGTTCCAATATTTTAATGGGCACCGCATGTCATCTTCGAATGGTTAAATATTACACTTTCGACTTTTCTTTGACTTCTTTTTGTTTTTCTTTGAATGTTTAATTTGTTCGTGTGTTCAAATTTGGAATGGTACGCAAGGTTATAGTTCGAAGTCTTAAGAGAGAGTAACATTTAAAGGCGCTCATCTATTATGCAGCTTATATAAAGGTTTCTTTGTGCTATTTGATAACCTTATCTGTCTTTCTCATATGTTTGAAAGTTCACCTTTTTCTGTTAGTATGGCTTCTTATGCAGTAACTAAATACATGTCAGATTCTTTGCTTTAAAGATTGAGGACATCACTGTCCAAACTTGCATGCAGAGACTTCCAGGCTTATATTCCGTGAGTTATAGCACATTTGCAGCTAGAAAGATGCTACGACAGAGGTGACACTGTCTACACATTTTTCATTTTCACGGCAAAGATGCTTCCAACATTTTGGTTTTCACAGGCGATTCTTTCAAAAAGGTGTACCTGTTGTTGACTTATTAGCTTCTCTAAGTTGGATATGCTTGTATTTGGTAGGAAATGCTTGTTGCTCGGATAATCCAACCGTGCTTGCTTTCTTTCAAAGCAGAGTTTACTGCATCGCAATGATATTCCTCATGATATCAAGGTAATGACACACGGTTTAGCTATTTAGTCACTGGATCAGTTACTGTCATAGTATCCATATAATCCATCTCTGTACCAACAAGAAATCAAGCGTGCCATACGAATAAGTTTCACCGAATAAGGTTCCAGAATATCAAATTGAAACAGAAGCAATGTTTAAGAGAAGAGAAACAAACAACATGGATGCAGTTCTGGTTCCCATGAATTTTATTGATATGACTATATGAAGGTATATGAGAAGGTTTGAGGAGACGATGAGTGACAGACAATCAAAAGAAGAGAGAGAGAAAATTTTTAAGAGAAAATGTAAGCATATTCTTCATTTTGGAGCAGTCTCCTTTTCTTTTCTCTGTTTTGTAATTAGAATGATTCTAAATATACTATTGTCACTATGCATCTAACTCTTTCATTGCCACCAAATGACACAATAATCAATAGTATGTTCAATCTTCTTTCTTGGAAAACACAAAGTTTTCAAATATAGTTTCAAAATTGATAATACAGTACTTTTTCTTTTGTTGAAAATTATTAAACTATATATTTAATATGTAAACATTTTGTGACTTGGTCATATTCAAAATTCGAAAAAACATCAATGAGTACTTAAAGCCTACACACTAAATCCAACTAAAAAAAACATGAAACTGTTGTAAACGTGTTATGATAACACGTGTACTATGTGATTATCCAATTTTCTTTCTACATCGGTTTTTACAGACTTATATTTGCTATAAATAGGCATTATAGCAGCATATGAGATAAGTGAGATATAGATGATATCGAACACTTTATCTTGTTCACTATAAACTCCATCTTTTTTTTTTTCAAATATAATAATCATATTATATTTATATTTTATAACACGTAATTAACACGAGTGTTTTTATACCGAAAATGTAAATTTTAATTTATATTCAATTTTTTAATTTAATTTTTATTTATATTCATTTTATGATATACGGGAAGATAAGTTATGCCTTCTTCATTTATATGTTTTGGAAAGATAGGTTCTGCCTTCTCCGAACGGGTCGTTATGGTAAGCTATGCCTTCACGATCATGATCATATGGAAGATTATGTCTCCTCAGATCATATGGCAGGCTTTACCTCCTCAAATTTAAATTTTCGCATTTAAATTCTGCAATTTAAATTCCCGCATTTAAATTCTGCAATTTAAATTTCCGCATTTAAATTCCGCTATTTAAATTCTGCCTTTAAATTATGCAATTTAAATTCTGTTTTTAAATTCTACAATTTAAATTTCTGCATTTTTAAATTCTGTTTTTAAAAGAAAAAAATGATTATGGTTTTAAAATTCAATTTTTATCATACAGTTATCATGTCAAATTTGACAAAGCTCGAAATTACTGTCCTTGATATATGACATGGGCAGTAAGTGCAAAGATGCACCTAAAAGGAAATGGGCTTCTTGATACCATCGATTAATCGGAAACCACGTCCGATGAGAAAAAGGCGAAGGCCATGATATTTTTACGCCACCATATCCATGATGGTTTAAAAGATGAATATATTATCAAAGAAGATCCTACAGATCTTTGGCAATCATTGAAAGAAAGGTTTGATCACCAAAAATATGTGATCTTACCAAAAGCCAAACATGAGTGGGTACACCTCCAGTTTCAGGATTACAAATATATTAGTGAATATAATTCCGCGATGTTCGGAATCACTTCAAAGATGGTGTTATGTCGAAAACAAGTAAGTGATTATGATATGATAGAGAAAACTCTTTCTACATTTCATCCTGGAAATGTAGTCGTGCAGAAATAATACCGGGCAAACGGGTATACTCGTTATTCGGAGTTAATGCAAGTTCTACTTGTTGCGGAACAGAATAACGAGCTTATAACAATGAACCATCAGACACGTCCAACTGGATCTACTCCATTACCAGAAGTGAATGTTGCATCATCTAGTTACAAAGGGAAGGACGTGGACGTGGATATGGACGTGGACGTGGGCGTGGACGTGGTCGAAACCGTAATTTTGGTCGTGGAAGAGGACGTGGACGAGGACAAGGAAGAGGATTTCGTCCTTATGATTCCAATGATGGAAAAACTAAAAGGAACTATCGAGGATATGAAGTTGGTTGAGCAATATATAAGCAAAATGAGAATGCTTGCCTTAGATGCGACATGAAAGGGCATTGGGCGCGTACCTGTCGTACCCTAAAGCTTTTTGCCGATCTGTATCGAGAATCACAAAAGGCAAAAGAGAAAGAAGGTGAAACCAACTTCATATCAAGTGAACCCGGACCCTCTTTTCATGGCTTAAATGATGACACTCATCTTGATGTTTCGGATTTCGTGGTTGATTTTGAGAATATCAACCAAGACTAAGATAGTAATATCGCTGTGATATATGGTTGTCTTTGTAAGAAAGATAAGAAAAAGGGACAACTGTTTTTTTTTAATGTGATATGTACTTTCTGTTTTGCTATAAAATAATTTTTATTGTAATACAAGCTGTGTGTTTTGTTTAAATGTTTATTAATCCATGTTTTATGAATGTTTAAATCCAGAAAATGTCAGACTTTGAGATTAAAGATGGAGATATATGTCTAGCAGACAGTGCTACAACGCATACGATTATTAAAGATAAAAAGTATTTCTCCTATCTCAAAGTGATTAACTCCGCCGAAAGCGTGAGTACAATATCTGGTAATGCAAAAATTATTATGGGCTCTGGAAGAGTTAGCTTTTCAATGCCAAGGGGAACAAAGTTTGAAATAAACAATGCATTATATTCCCCAAAGTCTCAAATAAATCTTTTGAGTTTTAAAGATATCCGCAGAAATGGATATCATATTGAGACTATGAGTTTAAATGGCATTGAATATATATTGGAAGAATTAAAAAAGTTTTCCTCCGGATTATATTGCACAAAAATAAATACGATTGAATCATATGTTACAGTAAACCTGAAGTTTACTAATACATTTAAAATTTGGCATGAAAGGATGGGGCATCCTGGTTCAGTCATGATGAGCCGTTGAAAAACGAGAAAATCTTACAATCGGACGAATTTTTATGTAATGTTTGTTCTCAAGGAAAACTCATAACTCGGCCATCACCAGCTAACGTTGGGAATGAATATCCTGTATTTCTAGAGAGAATACATGGTGATACATGTGGGCCGATTCACCCACCGTGCGGGCCATTCCGGTATTTAATGGTATTAATTGATGCATCTAGTAGATGGTCAAATGTGTATCTTTTGACCATACGAAATATGGTTTTCGCAAAATTCATTGCCCAAATAATCAGGTTGGAAGCACAATTCATTGAACATACAATTAAGAAAGTAAGACTTGATAACGCTGGTGAATTCACTTCATCGACATTTAATGACTATTGTATGTCAATGGGAATCGATGTTGAACACCCAGTTCCCCATGTTCATACACAAAATGGTATGGCTGAGTCTTTGATAAAACGGTTACAATTAATTGCAAGACCGTTAATATTGAGAACAAAACTCCCAATTTCAGTATGGGGTCATGCTATCTTGCATGCAGCAGCACTACTCCAAATAAGACCAAGTGCTTATCATACATTCTCCCCGATACAATTAACATCTGGCCAAGAGTCAGATATATCCCATCTCCGTGTATTTGGATGTGCGGTTTTTGTGCCAATAGCACCACCGCAAAGAACAAAAATGGGGCCACAAAGGAGATTGGGAA
This sequence comes from Sisymbrium altissimum, assembly GCA_900406495.1. Lineage (NCBI taxonomy): Eukaryota > Viridiplantae > Streptophyta > Magnoliopsida > Brassicales > Brassicaceae > Sisymbrium > Sisymbrium altissimum. Next base: position 56,374 of record OVBI01000704.1, read on the forward strand.
TATATGTTGGGTATACGTCACCAATTATTATTAGATATCTTGAACCAACAACTGGTGATATGTTTACAGCAAGATTTGCCGATTGTCATTTTAGTGAAATTGAATTTCCAGCGTTAGGGGGAGGAATTAAAGAAGTTCCTAAAGATATTACATGGTGCACACCTTCGTTGTTGCACATTGACCCCTCTACGAAACGTCGTGAACTTGAAGTTCAGAAAATTGTACATTTGCAAAACTTGGCAAATCAGTTACCAGATGCGTTCACATATACAAAAAGAGTGACAAAATCATATATACCTGCTGCTAATGTTCCATGAAGAATCACTGTTCCCGAAGAACAGACTGATAAGAACTTAGCAAATGAACCTAGAGTTCAGTTAAAGAGGGGGAGGCTGATGGGCTATAAAGATAAAAATCCCCGAAAGAAAAAGAATTTGGGAGAACAAAGTAAAAAGGTTCAAGAAGAGCCGACTGAAGAGAAATGTCAAGAAGATATAAATAAAAAGGTTCTAAAAGAACCCGAGAATGAAGAAAATCCAGACGATGAAAAAGAAACAGAAAAATATGAGGTTTCCATTAATTATGCCCAAAATAAAAAGTTACGGATTAGAAATAAAATAAAAGATACTGATGGAATATTTTTTTTTCTGTAGCTAAAGAAATTGATCAAGAAAGTGATGATCCTGATCCAAGGTCCATATTAGAATGTCAGAAAAGACATGATTGGGAGAAATGGAAGATGGCCATACANAGCCATACAAACTGAATTATTCTCTCTCAATAAAAGAAGTGTTTTTGGACCCATTGTCACAACACCTGAAAGTGTAAAACCAATAGGGTACAAGTGGGTGTTTGTACGAAAGAGAAATGAGAAAAATGAAATAACAAGATATAAAGCACGTATTGTTGCCCAAGGTTTTTCTCAAAAACCGGGAATTGATTACGAAGAAACATATTCTCCAGTTATGGATGCAATCACATTCAGGTACTTAATGTGTTTAGCGGCATCTAGAAAGCTAGATATGTACCTTATGGATGTTGTGACAGCATACTTGTATGGATCATTGGATAATGATATATACATGAAATCCCTGAAGGATTGAAAATGCCGGAAGCATTAAGCTCAAGGTCTAAAG